>KZ652094.1:171264-195898 GCA_001010745.2 Gerris buenoi
TTTTTTCGAGATTTCAACGGAATTATCCGTTTTAGGTGTTTTTAAGACCTCCTGAGTGGTTTTCAGCATGACGTATGTATGTGTGTGTGTATGTATGTTTGTTATCATCGTAGCGCCCAAGGTATTTAACCTAGAGAGTTAAAACTTGGCAGAAAAATCAGTCCTAACCTGTAGTTGTGCCGCCCGGAAAATCAACTTTTTCCGCCATCTTGAACCCAGTTTACTGAGTCAGCAAAATTTAAAAAAAGTCGTAATAAATCGAAAATGCTCCTGATCGAGTTGAAATTTGGCACGAATGTACCTCTCTGTATGACAAACGCCCATATAATTTCATTTTTATATTGGCCGCCATTTTGAAGTTATCAATTTTTGAATTTTTAAACTTTGACGGTTAATGATACCGAAAGTATAAAAAGGATTTTGAGATATAGAATATCGTTTCATGATGGCTCACAAAGTGAAACCGGAATGTTTGAAGTTTTCAATTTATACTCAACAGTGTTGCTTAGCAACGAACAACAAAAAGACGAGCGATTCAAAACCAACCCGCTTTCTGAACCACCCTATAGTTTTAAAGATTTGGTGGTTCACAATAATGTTGATCGTCGCGTCGTCACAACGAAATCAAAAATGTTCCTTGATATCTGTAAACGGATTCTGCCCAATGCCCAGGAATTTGTGAATTTGAAGACATTCAATTTCGTAGACGATGATCATAATGCTTCCGTTACCATTGGTATGTAAGATCGGAAGCAAAAAAATCTTTAGTGAAATTTAGTGAAAAGTAGAAGATAATTGCTGCGGAAATATAAATTTAATTCTAAGGAGAGGTAAAAATATTGTGTATTAACACTTAATGAAAACACAAGTCCTTCCTACATTAAATTAGGAAGATGTTTACACCACGAATTTAATAAAACTAAATACTACAGGTTTTTCGATTCCGGTGAACCAAGCAAAGAATGAAGTAGAAGAGTCTTTACTTTTCTGACCGAGTGGAGCGACGCATCTGTTTCAACTTGACTGGTTGACATTTTATCTGTTAGTTAGTAGTAAGATTAAACGCTTTCAATTTTTTTTTAAATTGGCATGGGGCATGGATGTTAGTGGCATAGAAGCCATTAAAAACAATGTATAGGTTGTTGTTTTTTTGTTTTTTTTCGGAGAAGGTTTTCAGTTTTTTAGGTCTGTTCACTGAACTACTAGTCTAGCGAAAAATAAATGACTTTAAAATATTTCTAGTGATTTAAATATGTGAACTAAGTTGCTTCAAAATATAAACATATAGTACTATGTTTATTAAAGACCAAAGTTGAAACAATAGACTTACTGAAGACCATCTATTGCTCCCTATATTTACAATAGCAAAGTTTGTTGGCTCGTAGTTTGTCCTGAATAAATACCTCCACCCTTTGTTCTTGCTATAGTTTGAATTATCGATTAATTATGAGTTTATGAATAGCTTGCTCGTATTTGATACTCGGCTCACTATTGTTTGTTATAGTATAGGTAGCTTTTTTGCATAATTTGTTTTGATTCTTTTATTTGGATAGCTTAATTGATATTTTTCGCTTACAAAGATTTCGTCTTTAGTTTTTATTTTATAGTTAACCTTCACTTGATACTTATTTTTATTTACAAATAACTATTCTAATGTTAGATACTCAATTTGTATTCTTTTTTATCCGTTTATATTTATGCTTAGTTTTAATAAACACATGCCACTATTAGAGGAGACATACGGTTTTATTACATTATACCTGGATTTTGTTTTAAACCTTTCATCCCCATTTCTATACATGTAGAGATGTGGTACTAATATGTCATAAATGAGTATATAATAAAGTATTTTAAGAGAAATGAGTGTTCCTAAATGAACAAGTTTGTGCACATATCCAAGAGCATATTCAATTTGTTCAGAAATTTGAAATTAATAAATCTAGAAATGAATACATCTGTAATGGGCTGTAAAATTAAAAACAGAATAAAAGTGAGGTATAGTCTTGTCTTAATCCATAATTTTGATTTCTTGGGATATTCTTTTTCTCTGCATTTAATTTTTTATTGTGTTCCTTTTTTTTAGAGTCTCTTAGGTATTAAAACAACAGGGGCGATGTTAATATTTTTGCTTTTGGGTGTGGTATACCCTCCAAAGCGACGGCTATGATCCTGATAAGTTTGTTTAATTTTAATTTTGTGGGATGATTAAAAATTCAAACCTTATAAATAAAATCATACCATTGCATGTTTCTAACAATGATAATTGTATAAGAATTCCTTTAATAAATCAATATATTTTCTATTGCGAATAATTATTTATTGATATCGCACAATCATAATATAATTTTAAGAAAAAAACGTGTGTGTGTCACAATTAATTTCCAATATTAAAATGAAATGAGTCTTAGTCGATGAGGATTTGGATTGGTAATAGCATATTTTTTTAGATGAAGCGATTGAAAACCAGGTTGACGGATAAGCTACTTGTTGGATTTACGCGTCAGACTAGCTGTCCTAGGATTAATCCAGGGAGGGGGAGAGGTGGGAAGGTACAGGGGGGAGGTTTGTCAAGTCGGTTAGTTCTAAATTTATCTTGGGGCTTGCGCGGTCCACCCAGCCTCCCCGTGCCCCCGGACCCAGTACCGCCCGGCATGCCCGTCCCATGGCATCCTACAGTTCATATGTAAGTCAAACTCATTACCCAATCAATTATTTAAGTAAAAAATCTAAATAAAATATAATTGTCAGATGTTTTGAAGTTCCGAAAATCAACCATTCGTTGACAAAATCAATTATTTTTTCAAAATCATTAAAGATCGATTTTTTTAACGAATCGTTAAATGTTTATATTGTGTTAGTGCGACCCTGTTAATAACAACAGTCCAGCTGGAAATTAAATGAATTTATAGTAAACGAAACAAGTGTAAAATTAAACACCCATCAAAATCACATAAATAATAAATTACCTCGAAAACGAAGTAGGTGATAGTAAAATGTTTGTGAGCTTTTTAACAAGTAACTTTTTCTTTTTACGTCGTTATTGTAGAATTAATAGGTATATGTGTATTATTCTCATGCATGTATTAACTCGTATCGAATTCTGAACATTTCATAATCTTTTACATTTCTGTTTTTTGTGTCAGCGGTTGATCGATTCAAAACTATTAATACTTCCTGACCTACCTAAATTGTTGAAGAACAGTTCTGCATTAATATTTTGTAATATAGAATCACAGTGACACTAGTTAATTATCTTAAATTAAATTTAATTGTGTAATATAGTTTTTTGTGATAATTCACCTGCACGTAATAATATGTTGACAAGAATATTAGTTCTTTACATATATGGTGGTATAATTATTGTTCAATTATTGAATATGTGCAAATAATAATTGATTATTGGTTACTAGTTAAACGAGTCGGTTTACTTTTTTCCAAAAACAATATGTATTATATTTAAATAACATATTGCAATAAAGTTACCTAATAGCAGGCAAAGTGAATCTGAAGAAAATTTGATGAAATCACAATAAATTGCTCTTGGGTCTATCAGAGCTAGTTGGGTCTATCAAATTAAAATAGGTTAATTATCCTCATTAAACAATTATTTATATTTACACCGGTTCTTACTATTAAACAATTGAACGAATGGGGAATTGAAAGGTACTGAATTTGAGCATAATCCTATTATTATATGCAATCAAAACATTTTCATATTGATTTATTCCACCGAAATTTTAAGAAAAAATAGTCATATTTATTAACATAATAAAGAATAAAAAAAACAATTTTATATGATTAGGATAAATAAAAAGTTTATATTGAAAGCTTTACATTTATTCTTTATTGTTTTATTATTTATTTACAATTTTATCACAAAGGTTCCTCACAGGTTTCCTTAAGTAAACGCTTATAATATTTCGATCAATTATAATAATTACATCTTTGGCATCCTATACCAGAAATAAAAATGTTGTTAGTTGTTCAAAGAAAATTAAACCTTTTCGAGACGACGCGACGGTTGTAGACGGACTATATTCTTTTGTATCTAAAATAGAGATAAAATATGCATACTTGCTGTTATTTAAAACCCATTATGTAAATATGAAGACCTAATAATTTATTATGATACATTAGCAATTAAATTTGTTTCTCAATTGATGACAATTAATTATATATTCTTAGGGTAAAGCGTAAATATTGTAGTTTTATATAGTGTAAGAAACTGTTTACTACTGCACCATGTCACAACATGATCACAATAAACCAGTAGTTTATTATTCCACATGTAATACTCAATCTAGCCGTGAAATGGACTTCAACTATTACAAAAATCACAAAAGCATCAATACTGTTTATTTTGAATGTACTACGTTGGAGGTCAAATGCTTATTCTACCAACAGTTCAACTGGCAACACAAAATCTAACAAGCCCTATTCAAATTTTACACAAAACTTGGTTTTCATTTGTCTAATTGTTCAGAATTAATGATATATATATTTGTCAAGAGTTATAAAATTTTAAGAGAGCATAAAAAAGGGAGTAAAGAACGTTATAAAGAGGCACTAAAAGTGCTGTTGCATTTTTATTTTAGTGTTCAACTTTTATGTTGCATTTGTGTATTTTTTTTTATTATGTTTTAAGTGAAAGCTCTTTCGTTCTTAAAAACAAATAAAATGTGCTTAAGTGGGACAGAGCAAATAAATAACCAATTAAAATTTGCATCCTTATTAGAGAGGAAATAATAAAAATTAGTGAAATAGGTAAAAAGAATTACAAAAAACTTTTTAAAAAGACAACTTACTACATTTATATTATAATTAGACAATTATAATAAAGTTGTATCGTTCTTGAATACGTGAGAGTTCGTTAGGTCTGTATATAACAAAGATCCTAAAAACTTATATGCAATTAAATGGTTCGTAAGAATGAACCTAATTTATTGCTAGGGAAAATAAAAATGAGAGGGTAATCAGTTTGGATACCAGCAAGATCCAGTTAAAGATTATCTGATTTTGAGAGAACTATTTTGATTTAAAATATAGACAAGTGGGTTAGAAGACACTGACTTTAACTAGAGACAGTATTTAGGGAAATTAATGCAGTTTTCGGAACCAGTCCAACTTCCCACGCGTCTCCTCTTAACCACACACCACACCTTCGCATTTTGTGACAAGTACGTATTCGTATACATGCTATATTAAAACGCGATTAATAAAGAGATGTCTAATTAAAATATTAACTACACTGATTAATCATCGTGATGGATTTGTGGAAATGCCCTTCCTTATTATTCTTAATGACCTTAACTGAATCAGATTCAGTTCTTAAAATGTGTCATTAAACAATTATTATAAACGTTAAGCCCCTGGCCTCGCACAGTGTGGCCAAATCCCAAAAATCTGGCCAAAACCTCAAATGAACTTAGATTCGAGTAAAAATTGGTATACCGGGGTTTTTGTGTTTGCTAATTACAAACCCGAAGTCAAAACTAGTGTAAACAAAATGGCGGATCCAATATGGTCGCCAAAAAATGTAGAAAATATTTTCTAATGAAGTAATATGTATCGCAAATTATAAGAAATATTTTACTATATTTTGCCGTTGCAATAGGCTTAATTTTATATTTAGAGAAGGCAATTTAAGTAAATTAATGTAGATATCTATTTAGATAAGTTATTATATTTATTTAAAGATCAAAAAATGAAAAGAAACATTTGTTTTTATTGAAATAAATGAGGTTGTCTTAGCTTAGCAATAACATATCATTTCGAGGTGTGACTTTGTCGCCGAAGGCACACTACTCGATTGTATGAATGATTGCACATTATAAATAAACAAATATACTCAATATATAAATATATTTTTAAATTCAATACAATAAATAAAAAAAAACCTCTAACAGATTTAAGTAAATGTATTCTACACCAGCTGCATATTTTTTTGGGGGATATTTCGTTTATTTTGAGCTGAGAGTTAATACATAAATTAAATAGAAAAATAACTTAATACCAAAAATATTCTAACTTCGTAAAAATAAATTTACTGTACCGGATTAAAAATACTTAAGGGAATTAAAAGGTAGATATTATAACGTTGTAGTGTGTTGCTGCGGGCGGCCAGTTTGAGGTCAGATATTTTTGGCTTGAGGAAGAGATGTCCAGGTTATTATATACAGGGAATTGATGTAAAAAGAAGACGTTTGTTCCGGACCAAAATTAACTTCTGGATCAAAATATCTTTTGTCTTCTCATTACTAATAATGTTGCTAGTAAAATATCATCCAACCAAATGTCATATTTGAGATAAATTATTGCAGTGCACATTCTAGGCACTGTTCTACCGCACTTGTACACTAGCATTCAGCTCTATAAATCCTATTTATTTTTACATACCTACTTCACCCTAATTTTATCAAAAACAATAAAGAATGATCAATTGCAAAGATCAGTGAAATGTAAAGATAGTCTGCCAAAGTAGTGTTGCACATAGCTTCCTCGTGTCCTATGTCACTTTAATAATATTACGCTTTTACTCATATTATTGTAAATCAAATTATAATTATTTTAAATAATTAATTTGATTTAAATTATAATTTAATCTTTCCGTAGTATGAATACTACCAAAAATGTTAAAAATGAACTCGTATTATTGTCACATTAATTTAATTTTCCCTCCGTTTTTAAAGTCATTTATTAATTAATTTCATAAAAATCAGATGAATACTTATAAAGATATAGATGTAAATAACTGTATGTTTGTTCGCATACGGAAGAGAAAGAAATGTACGCCCAAGGTTAAAACTTATATGGGACCAACAATGGGCTATCCATCCAAATTTCATTAAATTGGACAAGTAGTTTTTAATATGATATGTTGGTTCGTAATTGTTGAGCGACATACCGACAGACAGACACGAAACCAAAATCCAAAAAGTCCCCTGATGTCTGAAATGGATTACTGTCTTGGAAACTTTGAAATCGAAAACACAATTTTTTTCGTCCTTCAGAACGACCACATAGCTTCCGTTACCTTCGGTAAGCTCTAAGCTCGAAAGCAAAATCAAAATTTAGGGTTTAGAAAGTTTCGAAAAAATTAATTTCCATTTTTTAAGATATACAATACAATGAAGTATAATATAAACCATTTTTTACAGTATAATTTTTTTAAGGAAAAGCTTGCTAAAAATATTATATAAAGTGTATGGGATAACGATTTAGGATCAGAAGATGATGCCGAACAATTACATTAAAGGTTTTTCTGTTGATGAAACAATTGTTATTTTAAGGAATCAATTCTAACAAATTATTTAAGTTTAAATTGTAGGGTAGCAAATGTTTTGAATAAAATGATTTTTTTTTTAACATTTAAATTTTGAGTATTTTATATCAACTCTATTCGTTTTTTATTTATTTTGTATTTATAAAAAAGAGTAATTTAGCTTCCATGTATACTGCTCGTCATTTAACTTATACATTTTTGTCTTCCATAATAACATAGCTGTTTTGAACTATTATACATAAAATTATGTTTCTTCACTCTGCTCCAATTTAATCCCATGACAACATGTGGAGTTAAGCCAGATTTATCTGCGGGAGTACATTTAACCGGAATTGTTTATATTCTCTGCTTGTTCTTCTTCTATTCTCGTAAAAATGTAAAACTAGAAACAACCTCCTTCAACAATGGACAAAACAATCCCTCACATCTTAGCCAAACACTTTAATTTGTATTTTATGAATTTTCTTTCTTTTTTTATCCGATCTAAGTGATCTGACCTCGATTATTATTTCCTTTATAATGTGACCTTTGGGATATTTATACTAAACTATTAATTAATACTGGAGCTGCGTATGTGTCCTTCTTTTAATTTGTTTTCATTTTTTTCACACTGGCGTTAATAAATCTATGAGATGCTTAACAATTCAACATTATGTTTGTTTCTTCGATTTTCAGCTAAATCAGTTTTATTTTTATCAATATCTCGAAAACTAAATTTTTCCCGGAAAAACGACTTATAGTTAGATTCGTATATACATATAGAGCTAGAATTATTTTTTCGATTTTCTCTCGGGGTATATTTTTTAACATGTATACTAAATTTCATCGGAATCAGCCTAGTAGTTTATGTTCCACTGTGGAGCACAGTTGTGTGGAGCCTCCACACAACTGTGCATATGTAACAGACGACAGAAATAAATTTTTAAATCACCACCTCATAAAATGCAAATCTATCTAAATCTCAAAATTTAATTTTTGCGCCATCACAAAACTTTGTCTCTATAGTTGTGAGAGGGAAAGAAAAAAAAATAGGTTGAGTAATATTTACCAAAAAAGTATCTTAATGTAAAAGTACCATAAGATTTTATTCTGATATGTACTCTGTAAAATGATTACCCTTAATTTATAATATTATTTATTATTCACGCATGTTTGCACGTTGCTTAACTACATATTTACTATACATGTGTTTAACATAATTAGTTTTAGACTATTTGTAACTAATCTCTATATACTAATATCATGTTGTATAATACGAGTATACGCCGTACTACAAGTAGCAATAAACAAACGCAGAATACGATTCTAGAAGTATTGATATTTTTTGTTATTTATATCTAGCTATACCCATGCTTCGCTACGGATTGTGTTTTTAATTTGATGGGTTTATAAGGTTTATAACCTACCAACAAGAAACTTTTAAATTATTTAATCTAATCAAGAATATCTAGATTTTATCCCTTCCCTTATTTCTATACCCTTCGTCCTTTGATAATATAATTTGCAAATATCCCAAATTACTAATTAATTTCGACTATACTGATGAAAAAATCTTATATGTTAATTTAGGCGGAAAAGCACGGTATTCCCCGTGTCCTTTCAGATTCCTGAGTTAAAATTGGAATAATCTTAGATTAATATATTATATGTTTACATTCAAAATAGGAGCCCTTTCTCAAGTATTAACTTCCTATCTTTAGAAGATCGGTCTGGGCTCAATTCCCCTTCTTTTCTTACTTTTCTCCTATGTTCCCTTTAAGAATAAAATGTTGTACAATCCCTATTGGCAGTATCAATATAATTTAGAAATGATTATACCACGCATATATTCGAAAATTTTATTTTAATGTTTTAAAGAAGTGGTGATAATTATGTTATAAAGGTTTAGGCCTGGTAAGGTGTGATGTATAAAAAATTGTCTTCTTGATGATTTATAAATTATTTAAATAATATCTACATTGTTTAAAAAATTAATCTAAATATTTTTTGACAGCGATTTAACAGTTCTTCCTACACACATTTCCACAAAACAAAAAATATTATCCTTAGCTTCTTAGGAAAATTTGGTTAAATATACATTTTTTATGAAATTAGAAATTAAATTAGAATTATTAAATCTACATATTTAGAAGCCCCGTTCTCCGCCCTATATAAAGCTAGCAAAAAGTTGTATAGCCTGTAACACCCGCAGAATTGAGCTTAACATAGTAACCAAAACCTAAAACCAACAAAATCTGTTCAGCCGTTTGGACGTGATTGACGCACAGACAGACACAAAATTTTCTAAACTTAACTTTGTTATCAGGACTACTCATTTATTGGAAATACAAAATTTAAGCCCAATTGGATAAATGTACAGACACCACTCCTATCTTATATATATTTAAGTTTAAATATAGATTAACAAGAAAATAAATAAGAAAGATAAAAAGTAATAAGAAATTAATTGTTATTGATAATTCAGGGAAAGGGTGAGAAACGAACAGTACTCTAATCAGTCAAACTGTCAGTCATAGAATGAAGAAAATTAAATTTAGTCAACTGGTGAGGTGTTCTAGTCTCAACTGACGGATGTCTCCAATTTCTAGTAATAAAGTAAAGGCTTCTTTGGCCAATATAATGGCGTATAGAGTGAATCCGATGTGATAAAGATCGCTAAATCTATTGAATCTGATCCAAAATAACATTCTAACAATATTACTGATGACTTGATGACTAAAAGTCATCATTCAGACTGTCAGTATCCCCTATCCTATACACTTCCCTGATTGAAGCTTGGATTTAAAATTTTTGGAAATTCCTTATACACACCAAATTTCAAGGTCATCGGACGAAAGGTGTAGCCGTGAGAGCAGATGACGGACTGTCGGACAGACAGACACACGCAGGAAAATATAAGGGTCCTTGGTTTTTGCCTACGGACCCTAAAAAATGTGTCTGTCGTCTGCCGCCTGTGCAGACGCGTGAAGCCTAAACTACTAGGCCAATTTTGCCGAAATTTGGCTCACATGTTCAGAAAAATTATACCATCAGGCGTTATCGAGAAATTAAGTTTAACTACTAATTAGGGGATCTACCCCTAAACACTCACATAAAAAATTATGTTTCGAAAACAGTTGCGACTAAATTTATGTTTGATTAAAAGATTCTAAAATGTAGTCTCTTTAAATACAAATCTAACAATATAAGCCGTTTTCCGGGAAAAATATAGTTCCTGCGAAAAAAGCTTGCTTTAAACCTCTACGGAGAGAGGCCAGATTCCATTCCCTGCCGAGGAGAAGTTATTTTTATTATAAATTTTGATAAAATGTTCAATAATAATTAAATATATCTTTGAAAACTTGAAAATTAATAAATGGGAGACACTGGGCTAAGTATTTATGAACTTGTAAGTGATAAAGTTTGTCTGAGCTGTCTCGGACCGATTTTTGTAGAAGTGTAACTACTAACTACTTCTTAGGTTCGTCTCTTTGGACAGTTGACCAACAGAACGAAGGTAAACAAAAAGAGCTGAATCTTCNTTTTTTTTTTTAGACTTCATTCACTAAATAGGTGTCTACTTCAAAATCATAAAACCAATTAAAAGTAGCAATCATAATTAGCAAAACTATTCGCAAACAAATTAAGTATGCAAATAGGTACTACCTTGACCATTAAACTCTTTCATGGTCTCTATATGTTTGTAATTATATATTTTTTTTTCTATGAAGAATGATTAATGATATTTAGACTTAGACAAATAAGTGTAATACTTCAAATTAATAGCCCTTTAAATAATGATCATCATGCCAAAGTATAATTTAGTGAACTCAGCTAGTAATTTTATTATCTAGGATTGGCTCTTGAAATTTTAATAATACCTATGAATTGTTATTCAAACATGTAGATAAGAAATATGTCGTTTAACCCTATTAAATCGATTGTACGTAAATTGATGTATTTCAAAGTTTTTGTTTTTTGTGTAAAAAAAAATGTGAGGGTTAATTACTGCTATACAGTTAATTACTGGATAATTGTCTAATTTAATACGTTTTACTTTTGATGCACTTTGTATATAAACGAAAGCATTAACGAGGAGAGAAAGTACCTATTGTGATAGTTTGACATTAGGACATGAAGTATGAACAACTAAACCGATTTTACTACGTTTTTATTAACTTGGTTTCTTGTTTGTTTGTTTGTCCGGTACAAATCTTGCAATCGAATTTTAACTAACATCCCGAGTAGCTAGACATTTGAAACTTTCAGAACAGCTCAGAACACGATGACAATGCATTATTTTAATACTTTTAGTCATTTTTCAGCAGAATTTAATTCGTTTTCAGCAAANTATTTATGAACTTGTAAGTGATAAAGTTTGTCTGAGCTGTCTCGGACCGATTTTTGTAGAAGTGTAACTACTAACTACTTCTTAGGTTCGTCTCTTTGGACAGTTGACCAACAGAACGAAGGTAAACAAAAAGAGCTGAATCTTCCGACAGATATCAAGGGTCTACTATTTATTGCAATTTTTACTAGCTACGTTAGTATGGTTGTTGATAAGTCATCTTCGTCTGGAAAATATGTCTTCTCAACGGGCTCTTAAACATATTTTTGTGGTCTGCACCACCTTGGCAGCTAGTGGGAAGCCCCATCTACTTTCTCGATAGTATATTTCCATGGTATTCCTTCTTGGGTCATAAATACGTTTAACTTTAATTTTTCGTATAATACTATATTTACTTTATTTTAACTGTCGTTTCTCTTCTTTTCTGTAATTTAATTGCAGTTTATTTCTTATTATTCGGATTTCTTTATTGCTTAATCTTGTTTTGTATTACCATTACGCTGATCTTAATAAATAAAATATCTTGATCATAATTAAGGTCCTAAATCCAAGACTTCATTGATTGAACTTCGATTACAATTTTCGCCGTAAACAAAAAAAAAAGAAAAAAAAAATCATACATTATTTTAATAAGTTTTCAAATAGAAGCAATTTTATACTGTTAAATTATTATAATTTTGATCTAATCTTTTGTAGCAAGTTATAATCTGTCTGAGAACATTACATACTGGTAATGAAAATGTGTTGTGAGTCCATTTATAATAAGTGTTTTGGCCTTTCCGATCCGAGAGAAGCACAATCATAAATAAAAAGCCAAAGCCCTTAAACTTTAGCCACTCGACCTAGTGAGTTCAAGACATGCTGGCGCCGTTCTCTGCCTATCCATTCCACTTCAGCTTCAACTCGACCTACTGACTGACTAAACCTTCTAATCAGATATGTTTATTTTCCTAGATCTATCACCTTGAATTAAATAGCAGACTTATCTTTAGAATACAAAACTTTTTTTTTTATTATCTATCATTGATTTTCTTGTTCCCTCTTATTAGTAAAAAATAAATTTAAAGAAAACTTTTCATAGATTTTCACATTTAATTTCAAATTTGTAAATAATTATTAGTATACAGTTATTAACGGATGCATGGGAAAAGTTAAATTCTTATGGTAAAATTTCAGTCACAAAACCGTTTTATCAAGAATAAAAATGTTTCCTTAGGTATAAATCATATTATGTATAGAACAATAAACCTCTATTCAAAAAAACCCCTTTTAATTTACATACTAAAGCTTCAATAGCATGAATGAGTAGTAGGGGCCTAATTATACAATGAAATACAGACTAAAGTAGCTTATATGAATTGAAATGTACAACTAATTAATCAAAACATAAATATAAGTACCTACAAATATAACAAACCTTTTTTCTAACAATATTTGCAAAAATTGGATATACTAGACAAGTTCAATAATAAATCTTTAAGTTTCTTTTGCAGAGGAGCGACGCGACGTTTACAAAAACTTAAAGTAGTTCCTATCCCCGATTTCGATCATAATTTGTTTGTTTATGAATGTACGATCCGTCTCAAGATAGTGAATATTAAATTGGCTCAAGTTAAATAAGATTTTTAAATCCAGTTCCCAGATGTTGCACTGCCCTCTGTAAGACAGAAATCTATTTTTACACGCTATAGTAATTTGTCGAATTATTACTAAAACAATTTTGATTTTTTTTAAAAACAAATTAATTCTTTTATGGTTAACTAGATTACTTATAACTTAAATTTTGGCTTTATTAGTTGGTTTCGATTAAAAATGTGTTAATGTTTAAACATTTGCGATGTGTTCTTGCGTGAAATAGATGCGTGTAGACGGGGTCTACGGACCCGGCTTGAGCAGCGGCCAAGTCTAGAGCTAAAAAACTCAGTGGTAATAGAAACCCGAGACCCGTCACGATGAACTATCGTTTGAATACTTCCCCCAGTTGTGTTATTGTAGCTCATGCCCCATATACTTATCTGTTTATCTTACTTCTTGGGATTTATATTGTTTTTGTAGTTTTCCTTACATGTTGCAACTCGCAACTCAAAGCTGTATAGATCTTCTTTATAGAGTAGAGAATTCGTATGTATTATGTATAACATTTTTTGCTGATCTTTAGAAAAAAAATGTATGTATCTAAAATCTATGTTTCAATCTGTTTCAAGAAAAAAACAACAAAAAATGTTTGTTCTCAAAAGGTGTTATATCCGTTTTTGGATTTAGCAATTTGTAAAGATCCTGTTATGGAAGCCAATACTAAGTTTTATACAGCTGATGGAGCAACTCGCCAAACCCGTATCTTCCATCACATATATTGAATAGTAGTATAAGACCTTTGGCAGGCCCAAGTTTGTTACGGGCTTTTGCGCCAAATATTAGTACTATGTTCTGAAAAGAAGCTTTGCATTTATACAAGATTTAGATACAAGGAAAAAGTTTAATTATAAACACGTAAACTACACCAAATTTGAAGTTTTTAGTACCTAGGGTTGGAACGAATGAACGAAAGGCCTCTTACATTACTTGCATTTCTTTACATGACAGCAATTTTCAAAACTACTGCTGTTATCTTAAAGAGAGTTAAAAAGAGTTAGTAAGCTGTAGCAGAAGAAGAAGGTAAAGCCCTCCGATAAACCACGTCCAGTTTGGTAAACTGAATCGATCAACGAACAAGGTAAAGATCGGCTCACTGTTCTGGAGTCAAACACGCCCCAAGTCGATTACTACACGATCCACAAAATTATAAAACGTCCGATCATCGATCATCTCTGTATGAAGAAAATGTTTAAAGTGTTCAAAACTTATTACTTATACCTGTACTGAATAAATAAGAAAGCCGCAGCGGTGTTAGCTTGTATTTACATTTACATCACTAATTAATGAGGTTCAAGGCCTGCTCAACTCGTTGTGCGACTATATCCCCGAACGCCGAAACCGACTGAACCGTCAACAAGATCGGGTAGAACATAGCTTGCTCTGAGACCAATCCTCTGCTAGTTGCTCGGTTGGGTTCGCCAATCTTGACGTAGCTTTACAGAGAAGAATGAAGTTCTTTAGAGAGCGAATATTTCCCACTAAGCACCCTCCTTCCCTTTCCCTTTACGGCTGGGTCACAAATGATTGGATGCATTATGATGCAGATATGTTTTGACATTTTTAAGTTAGAATTAACTAGTATACTGAGTTAGCAATACAAGTGTAAATATGAACAGTGTAAATATAAAGTGTAAATATGACAAAACTGCACATGTCAATAATTACTTGTGCTCTTAAAGAGCTTTTCAACGATATGCATCATAAAGGGTATTCATTACTTGACCCCGTATTCATTACTTGTACCCCATACCCATTGGAGATGCTAGGGGGGGNTACTTTTAGTCATTTTTCAGCAGAATTTAATTCGTTTTCAGCAAATTTGCTGAATGAAAAGTTAGTTCGGAAAAAATCCGCAAGTTTGTTTTGTCATATCCCATGTCATATTTGTTTTGTCATATCCCATAATATTTACAATCTTCATTTTGACATGTTTCAAATTTATGATTTTTATAAATAAGAGATAAACCTTAGACCATGTATATACCTAGACACGCCATTCCCTTTATCTGCCTTATACAACCCTGAGACCAACATGGTTTGACAGATTTGCCCGCTGGTGACGTCACGCGGAGTCCTCCTACTGTCAAAAAAGTTTATTTGGTGCGCTTGTTTTTTTTATTTATTCTTTGTTTATCTTATTATGTCAAACTGGTAGTTTTTGCCCGTTCGTGTCGTCATAGCCTAAGAAAGATGTTGGTCTCACTGAGTGAGAGACGGGCGTGTCTATGTATACATGGTCTAAGAGATAAACATTAAATGACAGCAAAACTGGAAATATATCGATTATATTATTTCAAATATATCGATGGCACGGTTTAAGAAAATTCAAAAACGTAGTATATAAAAAGTTCTTTTTATCTTGCAAATATTAATAATTAATGTTGTTGTTCATTGATATGTGTGAATTTATATTTTATATGGGTATATACATTAATTACTTAAGGCTGCTTTAAGATTATAGATAAACAATGAAAGCTAACATTTTGAGAAGTGTTTTGTTATGCTTGGGTTTGGTTGGCAGATCCAGAGATTTAGCAACGGGAAGACTGATCAATTACCCTGCCCTGGGGTACCAAATTTTCGAAATCGTAGTTTTGTTTATTTCACGTCGGCATCATCGAACCCGCTAGGTAACCCATAGGTACCAGCTTTTCTTTTTTTTAACTGATAATATTACATTGTTAATGAGATTTATTTAGACGGTTTTCCGTGTTTTTTTTTTTTCAGTCACATTTTCTTGATGAGCATTTTCCAACTCCTCCTAAAGCCGAAACATTAAATTATTTCCAAAACATCAGGGCATGTTTTAGGAGATTCGCTGAAGCTACATCGTTACATGGATTAAAATATCTGAGTGAACCAAGCAGACCATTTCATGAAAGGTAACATCTTTTATCAAATTAAAAAAAGATATATATAATTGACACACAAGCACTGAACTTGAATTTTTATCTTCACTATTTATTAAAAAAAATTATGAGATATACAAATAATAGCTATGTCTTTTGAAATTACTTCCCATTTCAGGAGAATTCGACAAAACAGAACAAAAGGGTGTTAGTTTTAAAAATTGGCACATTTCGTCATCTATAGGCAAACAACTGCTATATTGTACATTTATTGATTCAACTAGATTAAGTGCCCTAAAATAATGATAAAAATGGCATGGAAAATTCAACGCTCTCCACAAGTGTTATATATTTTTCTAATCTACTCTTCAATATTTATATTTTTTTCGCGTGACGTGAATTATCCGCCCTTTTTGGATTTGAACAGCTGATAATTTTTAAATCACTATATTTTTCCTGTGTGGCGTCATAACGATCTTTAATACTGGAAAGTTTCATGTTTCTATCTCTTTTGATTCAAAAGTTATTGGGACCGAACAAAGTGACAGACAGACAGGCACAGGCACAGGAACGAAACTATAAGAGTATGAGGGTTTTTATGGTTTTACTAACAAAACCCTAAAAAATTGAGTTCTAATGCATCGGATTTAATTTACTATTTTTCTAATAACAGTTTTTATGTTTTGTTACTTTGTTTTTAGGTTGTTCTGGTTGGTAGCCATAGTGACAGTTTACATATTAGCAGTAAAGACAGTCTTAGAGCAAGTTGAAAGCTACGAAAAGAGCCCTGTTTTGGTTTCTATAGATACTGAGCCAACATACGTTCATTCAATACCATTTCCAGCTGTGTCTATTTGTCCTCTAGATGACAAAAAGATTCATATTGAAGTTAACATGAGTGACCCCATGTCATTAGAGTAAGCACTTTAAGTTTAATCCTTCATCTTCAGATAAGAGTAGTAGTTCTTTATTTAGTTCTGTAGTTCTTTGTAGTCGTTTATTTTCTTGTTTTGATATTTTCTTAACAAAAATATATTTTTTAAATTAATCTACCTACTATGTATAATGTATATACATGCCTATATAATCTTAATTTTTTTTTCAGAGAAATGGATCTGTCTGAAACAATCTGTGATATAAGAAATGGTCGCTTAAAATACGTTAGTGATCAAACTGCCAAGAAAATCTTCAACGTCTGTATTTTATTTAATCAAGACCTCTTAATTTATATTAAATACTATATTATTAAAAAATAAATAAAGCATACTTTTCCTTACCTGAAATTTTAAAAAAATTATAATGATAGAAGTATATAAATATAAAGGCTATGAAGATTAGGTGTTAAGTAGTGATGCTATCTGTACCCTGAATAACTATTTTCTATATTAATGCGGATCCTATAAGGGTAGAAGGAAGGAGAAGAAGAATACTAAACTAACTTCATCGGCAACGTTTCGGCTTAGCCAGCCATTTTCGAGCCTCAACATAATAAACATAATATTATGTTTAGGCTCGCTAAGCCGAATGGCTGGCTAAGCCGAAACGTTGCCGATGAAGTTAGTTTAGTCTTCTTCTTCTCCTTCCTTCTACCCTTATAGGATCCGCATTAATATAGACAAGAAGTTAGGTGTTAATTTTGTCTAACTATTATTGTGATATATTTGGAACATTATATGGGTATACAAAGTTACACACATTATTTTAACATTTTCATCGGTTTTTAATTTAATTATATTCTAAAATATAAACGGAGTATACTAAAAAAAAAAAAAATATATAGCCGACTTAAAAATTTAGACACATCTTCAGCTAAACTTAAATAAATAAATTCCTAAATACATATTTAAAAGGTATATGTAAGCTATAAGACATATGTAGTTTAAAATGTTTTTATTTATGTACTTACTCTCTTTTTTCAGAAAATATACAGCTATGAAGATTGTTGGAATCTTATACCTAATATTTTGTGGCAGAACCAAATTATCATTGATCCTTGTAAACACTTTCAACCGATTACTTCCAAACTGGGATTCTGTTACACTTTCAACTCGATGCCTCTGGAAAAAATTTTCAGGAATACAACCGTCTAGTTAGTTTAATCTTGTTTTCAAAAACCTTAGTAGGGGAAGGTCGGGTATTATCGGACGGCGGGTTATATCGGACAAGCGGTGTTTCGTGCTTTTACCTATAGCAGCTGAACTGGCTCTGTATTTTACAGAGGGGGGAATCCAGCAGAAGTAAGCGGACGCCAATACTAGATTGTTTTGTTTCAGTGGCATNACTCGATCTGTTTGTTATAGTCTTCTTCTCTACATGTTTTTTCTACTACCACTTGTCAACTTCAACTATGTTTAATTAAATAAGTAATGTTTATAAAGTTATAATAAAACGATACAGCAATTTTGTTTTTAATTTTAATAACTTTCGTACGGATGATAACCATACAAGACAACGATACATAGTAGCTACAATTTAAATAAACTACAATTTAAATTGCAATAAGTGATAATGATAATAATGTTACGTGGCGGGAATGACATGAAGAAGATGTAGTCCATTGACTACACATCCTTAGCAGTAAATACTCATAGTAAAGAATTTTAATACAGAATAACTAATGATAAAATAATGATAAAGTGAATAATAATAAATAATAAAGTGATAATAATGATAAGATTAATTATTACAGAAGTTTAACATGGAAAACGATATTTTAATATAAGAGATCTCTAGGCCATCTCCTCTTCAAACGTCTGGGTGGATTCCTTTGATGGCTTTATCATTTGCAAAGGTGGCAAGGAATGTTAAGGGATGCTGGGGAACATCGAATATCATGAGTATATATGAAGTAGAGACTTACACGAAAAAAATCTGTCAGTGAGATAACTTGAGGATAAGAGAGGACTTGAGGATAAGATAGTAGGTGAAAGGAAGGGTGCCAAGGAAGGAGCCAGAATGCCATACTCTGTCAAAAGCTTGTGACTTGTCTGAGATCTGAGAACACTGTTGAACAGTATTTTTTATTCTCAAGGGAAGATGCAATGACATCGACAATGCGATGGCATTGTTGGATAGTGGAATGATGTGATCGAAAACAAAATTGACGATCTGGAAGGAAATTTGTGAGGATAGGAATAAGCCTGCGAAGAAGGAGTTTTTCCCATTGTTGAGTTGTTACCCATTACTGGGAGCAGGCTAATAGATCTATAGGAGGAAGGAAGGTGACTAGGTTTAGAAGGTTTGGGTATCATTACTATGGTGGCAAATTTCCACTGTGTAGAAAAGTGTGTGGTTCTTAGGACGGAATTAAAGACATGGGTGAGAAAAAGGGTGACTTTTTTAGGAACGTTTTTCAAAATTTGAGATGTGAGGAGGCTGTAGCCAGGAGATGTTTGTGATTGAAGTTGTTTGATTCTGAAAATTACATCTGAGGGACTAAAGGCTTTTGGAGGGAGAGATAACGGAAGAGGGGGGAAAATAGGTCACTGATTATTTTATTAGCATGGTCTGGGTCTATTATATCAGGATGGGGGAAAACATGTTGGTAAGGGTAAGGTGCTGAGCAAAGACTGCCACCTTTGTTGGAATTGTTGGGATTTAAGAGTGGGGAAGGAGTAGATTTATAGGAGAGGAGTCGTCGGGTCACCTTCCATAAATATTTGTCTCTGTCCGTAATGTTTGACGTGAATTCTGCAAATCTATCGTCATTGTATCGTTTCAGTAAGTTAGTTAGTCGTCTACGAATAGTATTGTAAGTACGTCTGTCTGATGGATAACGAGTGTCTTACCAACGGGCCCTAGCACGTCTTTTTTCAGTAATTTAAGTTTGTATGAACATATGGTATTGTCGAGTCCGGGAATAACAAATTAGCATTTCTTTCTACGCGATTTACTTTGAGCAAAAGAGTCTTTAAGATCATCGTAGTTAAGTCGTTTAGTGATTGAAGATTCTATTGTTAAGACGGCCATTGAATTAAGACGCTCATGGGATTGTGATGAACGGAGATAGTTCTTTATCCATTTCATCACCGAAAATGACCTCTCTGCCGAACAGTTTGAAGCCGGTGTTGTCAAAAAAATTCGTAGAGCAATATTTATGTACGGGTACAATTCCTGAAGTCCCGTGTCGTAAACCAGCTGGACAAGATCAACGAAAGACTGGGGAGGTTCTTTGTCTGCACTCTTCAGAAACCCAAAGAAGTGGACACACTCGTTGGTAAAAGTTTCCCAATCAGGCAAATCCCTCTTGTACAGACTGCAAAGTTTTTTAGCACTCTCGGTTATTTTTTCTCGTGGCCAATCTATCCCTGAAGTGAGCAACTCAAACTTCGCACACAGCTCATCGTATACCTGCTTTCGCTTTGTCATTTCGGCGCTAAGTCTGTCAATAATAACAAGATAGGTATCGGTTTTAAACCTTGTTCTACCGCTGAGCACAACTTCATTATCTCTGGTTTCATCTGGCTGGAGTTTTCTTTTCTTTTTTCTTTTATTAGTAGTGTCCTCATACTCACTAACTACAGACTTAACTAATGCTTTGTTTTCATACACGTCAAAATCAGATCTAAGGCTTGATACATATTCACAGAGGGAGTTGTAAATATGTGTAATGGTATGTATGTTAACATTGGTGCCCTGAAGAGTTTTGCTAGCGATGTTGAACCTATCCAGCACGTCACCCCACAACACTGAAAGAAAGGCAGTTTCTAACTTAGTCAGTTTTTTTAAATATCCAGAAGCTTCACTTCTTGTTAAAGTCTTTTCAGTTTCGTCATTAGCAATGGAACTGAGAGCCTCACATACTTCTTTCCAATCTCTGTTAAGGCTTTTACAGGCGTCGTCACGTGCAGACCAACGAGTGTTTGACAAGCTCTTTAAACTGCGATTGTCTTTTCTGTTAAGCTCCTTCTGGAAAACTTCCCACCGTTTGGTCGAACTAGAAAAAAAACGTACAACCCTTGAAGAAGGTCGAAATAGTGTGTGCTATCTTGGCAACACTCAGCTGCGTGTTTCCCAACCAAGTTGAGGGAATGAGCAGAACATGGTGTGTATATAGCCTCAGGGCAGACTTCACGAATTCGAGCCTGCAAACCGCCGTATGCCCCTGACATGTTAGATGCATTATCATATGATTGACCCCTGCAGTTCTGAATATCTATGTCATATTTTGATAACACATCCATGACAGCTTCAAAAAGAGCTGCAGATCCATGGCCAACGTTGGGAATGAAGCAGAGAAACCTTTCAACTGGAGTTCCATTTTGTTTTACGTATCTAACAATAATGGCTAACTCGTCAACATGAGAAATGTCGGGACTGGAATCAACAACAACTGAATAGTACTTCGCAATCTTGACTTCTTGGACTATTGTACTTTTCACTTTATCTGCCATAAGTTGGACAAACTGTTGATACGTAGTTGAAGAAAGGTAGGAAGTATAGCCTTGCCCAGGATTTCCGTATTTGGCAATGTGCTCAGCTAAGAATGGATCGAACTTTGCGATCAGTTCGAGGCACATGACAAAATTCCCACTATTAGTTAAACCAGAACCAAAATGTTCATTGTCTCCTCTTAAAGGCAATCCAGCAGATGTTAACGATTGGGTTACTGCAACAACTCTCTTTAAGACATTTCGCCAATACATTTTTTCATCTTCTACTTGGCTAAAAAGCTGTGAAGAAACGTTTCCAGAGGAGCGTGCTCTAGTCTTCATCGCCAACACACAAGATTTGTGTTCTGGAGAGTTTTCATGTTTTTTTAAATTTTCTCCGTGTTTCCAGTCATCAAAACCTTCTTTTGCTAGTTTTGTCGTGCCCCCAAATAGTTGACAAGGAACACAAAAAAGCTTTCCTGTACTTTCTGAGTACATCAAGTATGACCTTTTTATTTCTTGTCCATTGACCAGCTGAGTTTTAAAAAAGGCCGGTGAAAGGTAACGGTATTGGTCTCCAATAAGCCGTTTTGAGACCTCAAAATTAAGATGATTGATATCTTGTTCAACGCCATGCTTACAAACATGATCACGTGTTTCATTGTTGACTTTCCACAAAGCTGGGTCTTGAATAACTTCCACGTTAACAAAAGTGGTTACATAAAATTCGTTTGAGGACTGACTAACCTCTTTCAGCTGGTCTGGGTCAAGATTGGGGCTTATTTCTACAACCTCTTCTACTTCTACCTGGCATTTGTCATCTTTAGACAGAAATGTGTTTACTGTTGCATTAGTTTCGTTGATGATACTGTTGCTTGTATCGCCAGTTTCAAGTTTATTAATAAGACTTGTTGATAATTTACATTTACTTTCAGGAGTTCTTGAAGTACAATTATCAGGCTTTTTGAAAAACGATGAAATTTTTTGAGTCTTTTCAATAACTTCACGTTCTTTTTTTGCTTTCAATTCTGCCTGTTTTTTGTACTCAGCTCCACTCAACCGTTTTCTTCCACTGCTCATTTTTGTCTGGAAGAAGGACAAAATCAACAAAAAAGTTACGGGTTTTTATATTATTTATTTATTTTCTTTATTAGAAGTAATAAGTTTTTTTGCACTTGGAATATTTTGGCAATCATGGTTGTGGCATAAGACCGTGTTTTGCATGATTTTACTCTCACGGACTATTCTAGAAATGATTTATTTTTAGTCTTGTAATTCATTGAAATAATTTATTTTACAAAATTATTTATTAATTAGAATAAAAATTATTGTTTCTCCAATTAATTATAATTATAAATTATAATGCACACAAATGCAATAATTATTGATAATATTACAATAAATTCTAGGTACAAGTAGGGGTGATTTATCTCTGGGTGTTAGGGTGACCAAATCGTCAACTGGAAAAACGGGATTCCTCACGTTTGGGACTCAATGGGTATGGACTACCCAAGCGAGGGGACGCGAAAAATTTATAAAAATTAATAAAAGCTTAAAATTAAAAGCCATTCTGAGTCTTGAAATGTTCACACTCGTAAACATTACTCTATGAAGATGAAGATAAAATGTTCATATTTTCTTTACATAATTAAACAAATTAACTAACAACTTGTTAGTTGATTTGTTGAACAAACAATATTAAAACATTTATCGATTATTAAAATGGAAATCATTAGGTAGATCAGAACTACAAGATCAGATTGAGAATACTCAGCTGTTGTCCCACCCCTAACTTGGGGATATCATCCATTTATTAAGAGAGAGCGATATACTCCATTTCCTTTGATATTCAATGCAGGTTTCTGAAAACATATTAACTTCATTTTTAAAGATACTTCTGTAGAAAGGATTTTTAGCATAGCGTAATGATGTCGTCCAAAATATTATTAATAGAACTAGTATAGTTCCTGTGAACAGTAAATCTCGAAAATTAAAAAAAAAAAAAAAAAAATCGGTCCGAGACAACTCAGACAAAATTTCTCTTACAGAGTTCACATTCACTTAGTCCAGTGTTTCCAATTTATTAATTTTCGTATGTACATTTAATTATTACTGAGCATTTCATCAAATTTACGATAAAAATAACTTCTCCTTGGCGGGGAATCTCTTTATATGAGAAAGTAAAAAATTAAACGCGGACAGAGACAGAGGGTCCATATAAATACGAATCTAGAGGTATAAGTCGATTTCCCGAAAAAAATCTAGTTTCTTTGAAAATAATTTTAAACGCGGACAGTGAGAGGTGGGGTTCGATTTCCAGCTGGGGTGAAGTTATTTTTATGGTATTTGCAAAAATTTAATTCGAAAACAAACCATAAAAATCAATTTCATTTACTTAAAAGGATAAATAATAACCCGAGGTGAAATTGAGCAATTAATTTAAGCTATAAATTTGGGGGCACTCCCCCTCAAAAACTTTGAAAAAAAATTTCTCGAAAACTATTCCGACGATTTTTAATTGATTATTCTACATTCATATAAAGAGAAAGAATTGTGATGGCGCGAAAATTTGATTTTGAGGTTGTGATGGATTTTCACGTTTTGAGGTCCCCTGAGTCAAAAAAGTGGTTTTAAAAAAAGTCTCTTTATCGTCTATCATCTGTGCAGACGCGTGGAGCCTAAACTACTGGGCCGATTGTGACGAAATTTGGTATACATGTTCAGAAGCGAAATCGAAAAGTGAATTTTAGATTCAAATTTGGTGCTGCTATACCCCCAAAAACTGAAAACCTGAAAAAAAAGTATTTCTCGAAAACAGTTCCGACGATTTAGATTAAAAAATTCTAAAATATAGTCCATTTAAATACGAATCTAACAATACAAGCCGTATTCCCGGAAAAATCCTGAGAAAATAGCTTAAAACGCAGACAGAAATTGCCCAGAAAGTTATTTTTGTTGTAAATTTTTGGCGCAAATAAAATTTTGGGCGCACTTCACTTTTTCGCGCCCAAAATTGGCAATTTTTGAAAATTTAGGATAAACTCCCGGAATTTTCATCGCCTCACAATAAGGTATTAACGTGAATTATTCAGAAATTTTAGCATCAGCCGATCTATAGTGGTTGGGGGGGGGGGGTTTTTTTTTGGGTATATTTTGATTTTTTTAACCT
>KZ652094.1:237608-252348 GCA_001010745.2 Gerris buenoi
AGGGGGGGGGCAGGGGGGGGGTTTGCTTTAAATTTACAGCTAAAATTAATTTTTCTCGATTTGCCTCGGGATATGACTTTTTTTAACCTGCCTATCCTATAAATTTCATTAAACCTCGGCCCAATAGTAGGCTCTTTTTCAAAAACCTATTTTGGACTAAAGGGACCTCAAAATCCATCTATTTTAACATATAATTTCCGCGACATCACAATACTTTCTCTTTATTTATAATACGTATGTCGTATGTGAGAAAGTAAAAAAGAAATGTACGTATTTGACTTTGCAACGATGATTTAATATCTCTAACTTCAATATTAAAGCCATAAAAATGTCTTCTACCCTTCTACTCTTACACTGTTACTAAAGTAAAAATGTTAAATCAAACATGAATGATATATTTATTATATTGGGTAGATACACACTATAGTACTGTCATTTCGTTTTATTATTAATATGACATTTAAAGAAGAAAACGGGGTCTTATTTAGGTCATATGAATTTCCTGATTGGTTGATTAAGCATCTGCATTTCTCAATTGCAGCGCTCAGTCCAGCTTTAAAGGCAGTGTACTGAGTTTTGGAAGTTGGCGTGAGAAACTTATCTTTAGTATAGAAGAATCGAGTAGCCTTTCTATTGAGACAACTGAGGACAAAAATGATTACGTATTCGGTATATTAAACCCGCAGTACATTCCCCCTCTCTTAATATTAAAAGAATACTAGATTGTCATTGGCCTGTAACAGGGTAGAATCGAGAGAAGGGCGAGAGTAGGCGGTCTTGTGTGACGTTGTGTTGTCTACATTTCTTTTGCTGTTGTAGTATTGTGTCAGTCTTATCAGTCGATTCTAAACTCTACGGTAAAAAGAGTAAAAACAAACAGGAAGTGACAAAATTTTAATTTTGCTTTTATTTTACTATCACGGAGTTTCATTCTAAACTTGTGTTGCACTGATGTCTTTTAACTATTCTATTTTTTCAATTTATTTCTGACCGATTCTTCTTTTTGAGTCTTCAAAATTATATCGTCGTATCTACTTATTAAATCGGAAGGTCTCAAATTTGAAGGTTAGGTTGGGTTTTTGAAGTGTTGGAAAAAAAATTTCATTCCCCGAGAGTTCGTAATCGCAGTTCAACCAACTCCAGTTGCTGATATGTGAAAAATTTGCATCGGACCGTGGGACAATTTTCAGGAGTGTTCACGGAAGATTCACGGGATTATTTTTAGCTCTGATTGAAATGTCGGATGTCGTCGGTCCCTGATTCACGGGACCTTCTCGGCGTACTTGAAAATACATACATTTCCCAAATGATAAGTAATGTGGGTGGGGTGACCGTGGTGAATTTAGTTTTAATTCGAAATAATGGTTTATATTTAGAGTTTTCATAGTTGTTTCGGTGGTTTTCTATTGTGTGACTCTCTGTGAATTAATTTGTGTAACATGTAATCGTTTGTTCGCGATTTTTTGTTTTATGTCGCTCTTTTATACATTTGTTTTACGGTTCAAGTGTTCTTTACCTAAGTTTTTAAAATGAAGAAACAGTTTTTCAGAGTTAAACAGCTCGCTGATCAGACATTTTCCAGGTATTTGATTTCAATCTCCTTTATTTATCGTTATATTTCAAAGAAATTTTCATCTGTGAAAATGATTTTCCAGGATTTAAATCATGAAATTTAAAAGTAGATAATTGACGTAACATATTTGCTGATGCTACATGTTATTATTTTAATTTTTTTGTTGACTTATTGCACTCCACTATCTATTGGATGTTTGTAACGTGAGGTCAATATTATGATGTCATAAATCTCGCAAGAATTCATATAGGCAACCTTCAGGCCAACACCATAATGCCTACCTCTACAACTCTATCAATCTTAAGATTTATTGTATATTATTTTTATAATACCAATAATAATGTTTTGTCATTATTGTAAATTTATTCTCTACACAGATTTGCTTTTAATGTAGGTACCTTTTAAACTTTGAAATAGTATTTTTTTTGAGTTTTTAGGCACGTAATTATCAATAACAATGTTGCAATAACACCAATCTCTTAGATATATTGCTAGGTCTAATCACGACCCTATTGTAATAAGCATAATGTATTTGGTATCTTAACAGAAATGGTAAACAAATTGTGCAATATGTCTAATGGTCTAAATATCAATAATCCAGTTGAGAAGCTTATTATCAATGAAAAAACAATTCATAAGTGTTAACACAGAATCTCAGAGAAAGTCGATCTCTACAGTGTAAAAGTTATTATTTTGTAGCCCTGATAGTATTGAATTGTGTGTATGCTCTTACGTGGGCACTTAAATAGCAGTTCATAAAAGGTAATGAAAATACATTTGGGGCTTAACTATGAATATGAGTTTGCCTAGATGTGGTGCTCTTGTAATTTAAAGTGTTACACTTACTTTAACGTCCAGAAATTTATAGTAATTTTTTTTTTTTTTTACTGTTTTTGGTCTCACAATAAAGTACTATATCTTCCGGTGGCAACCCCGTCAAGAGGGGTTAATAATTATATCTTTTAGATCCTGAGTAATAGTGAATTCAACTCAAATTGACAGTTCACATTAACAAATATTTAATGCAGAATATTGTGCCTCATTTTTTTTAGGGCAGCAGTAAATTGATAAAACAATGTTGTCATTAAATATAGTCTTATATTTTGCTTCCAAATTTACTGAAGATAATAAAATCATTCTGAAGATCAACATTTATTTGTGTTAAATTTTATTTTAGTTTCTTGGTCTAAAATTGACTATAGAAAACTAAAAAACTACAGTATGTGCCAATTGAGGTTTAGTGTGTTGACAGCAAGGGAGGGTAAAAAATAAAAATAAATTAAAAAAATGGGGTGGGGATCCAATGAGAGCTCAGGATTTTAAAATAAATTGAAAATACTGACCTATAAACAATGGATGGCTTTTATAAACTTTTGGATTGGGGTAATTGCATCCACATTGACTGATCCCCCATCTCTGTTAATTTAGTCAGTAACCATAACATTACCTTCTGTGACAAAAAACATTTTTTACTTCACTGCCCTCCTTCTTCCTATATTTTGTGAATTTTTATTTGCTACTACTCAGGAACTTAAAACTAATAAAGTTTGTTTGCCTGAGCACTTGTAATTGCTACGGAGGCAGCGTAGCCGTGCGGGGCCAAAACTCAGGTTACGCTATGGGTTACACCTGTCTGCTCGGCCATCACTGAATCATGAGTGGAACGAGATGGGGTTCGATTCCTCGGCGTGACGCTCTGATTTATATGGCTCACTATTGATCACATCATACTTGCTTCGGCAGTACAATGTACAAATGTATGATGTGTGAAGTGGCTGCAACTCTCTACCGCGGGGTGTAAAAAGGGCCTAAGTGATGGCCTAATTGCGAGGTTCAAACAAGTGGTTCGTCCTACCCATTCTAGTAGGAAGTACTAGACTACTACTACTACTACTACTCGTAATTGCTTCACACAAAAACCAAACCAGTTAAAATTATTAAAAACCTCTTCCTTTAACCATACCCATCAGCAAAAAAAATAAAATAATTATAGCCCTCTAGACACTAGCAACTAACTATAACAGCTGATCAATCTGCTTTGTGAATCTGAACGCATACCTAGCTGTTCCTATTCAAAGGTTTTGGAACTTACTCATGGTGATTAAAACTTCAATATCCAAATTGATAAGTGTATCGTAATGTTTATTAGACTAGTTTCAACAAGTAGGCTACAAAAACTAAATAAAGTGGTTGAATCCCAGTTAGTAATATATTTTATCGCCCTCCACTTTGCTGTCCTGAGCGGGAGGTAATGTTCCATATTACAGCCCTGGGGCTGGTAATAATGTATGGTTTATCCATTACAGTGCCGCTAATTTAGTTCGAGACGCGGCCGCTTCCTGGCCGGGCCACGGCGTGCAGGAAGCGCTAGTAGTACTCAGCGTCAGCTGTTCAATTTGTAAACATCAATATTTTTATAACTGCGGTTTGTTTTGGTATTGATTTAACCTTAATATGCATTTATTGTTTTTGAAGATTACGGCAAAATAGTTTTTTGAAGTTAGTTTACATGTGGTGGGCGATAAAATAGTGTACACACCACGAGCGCTATGACAGGCCTCGGGTGTTAACGCACTCGTGCTTTCAAACTTCGCACTCGGCCTGTAATAACGCCCTTAATGCTCTAGTTGTGTAAATAGCTATTACTTTTGTAATTTTTGGGCAATAAATGGATAAATTTTGGTTTCAAGTTGTTTTAGTGCATTCTGTGGTCAAAACAACCAACTTTTGAAGTAATTTCTGTTTTGGGGAGCCAGCGTGGCTTAGGGTGCTTACTCAGCTATCAATAAGTCAATGCAAATCGAGGTCGTGGGTTCGATTCCGTGGCATGATACTCTGAATTGCATCAATGAATCGCAGACGGTGCAGGGCGAGGGACGTCCCCTATGGGACACTCTTCCACCACTATGTGATGTGGTCCAATTAATTTGGGTCCGATTTGCATCATGATGATGTGATTTGTATCTATGGTTCGAGGACGGAGCAGGGCGAGGGACACCACCTATGGGGCACTCTTCCCCCACACTTTGACGCACACTTATATAGCTTACTAATGACCACACCATACTCGCTACGGAAGTACAATGTACAAATGTATGATGTGTGAAGTAGCTGGAACTCTCCACCACGGGGCGTAACAAGGGCTTAAGTGATGGCTTAATTGCAAGGTTCAAATAATTGGTTCGTCCTACCTGTTCTAGTAGGAAGTACGAGACTACTACTACTACTACTACTTCTGTTTCTTTTTGACCATTAGGTGATGCTTTTGTGTCTACAATATAATATGTATATAATCTTTATTTTGATCTATAAGAGTCTGTGTCTGCAGATCATTGGTAATATCACTAATTAGGGGTTTTTTTTTTTTTTTGCACATACTTTTTCTTGCTACCATTACTGGTTTTAATATTTTTTAAGTATGATTAAATGTTCATATTGATGTAATATAACTAGCCTAACTCATCTGCTTTTGCATTCTCAATGCTCACATAGATAAGAGTTATCTCTTAAATATTCCCACAGTGAGCCAAGCACTTGACTAAACCACTTGATTCCTGATGTATCATCTTGAAATGGCTCTTCATATTTCTCTTTATTATTTTTGATTTCTCCTTCCACATCAGCTATCTTATTGAGCTTAAATTGTATTATTTTTTATTTTTTTATTTTTTTATGATTAAACTATTGTGGGGAACCTTCTTATCCTTTTAAATGATATTTAAAAAAGAAAAGAAATTGAAGTAATCTTCATCTTGATCCAAGCAATGCTTTTTTTTAAAAAAAAAAAAAAGGTTAAATACGGAATATCTGCCTTCCCTCTACAGCAATCGAATATTTTTTTATCACTCCATTACATAGCACTACTAACTTTTGTTCTTCCTCACCAACATCTGTGTTTATTCTTGCTGCTGAGATTTTTTTAGCACAGTTTACCTAGCAATATATGGCGGTTGCTACCTCTATCTGCTGCCCTTTTATTTCTTACATCCAGTAGAGACCTTTTCCATCGACAACTATTGGCAGAATAGCCAATCTGGCTCTATGACTTATGATCTGACTGTCTTATAACCTAGAGGTTTTGTGAAAATTTTTATAAGGCAACTATGTTCCTTCTGCATTTTAATTTCCCCATTCAATTGCATGTTTCAATATTATGTCTTCCAAACCTAGGTTTTCTATGCCCAACTAACTAATTACTTTACTTGATATTAATAAAATTGGTAAAAGTGGATTGTATGGTGCGGTTTACAGTATCGAAATACAAAACTTGGCAACGTACTATTAACTTTATCCATAAAATTGATTGGATATACCTATTCAATTGTTGTTTCAGGGCTGGTAAGACTGAAGCTCTGTCAGATGATCTTCAGGGTGCCGAAAGACGTATTGAATTCATTAAGAATGTTTGCCAGAGTTCGGCTAAGAAGCTTGCTAACCCTGGGGTGGATGTTGCCAGGGAAAAGAGAATGGTACAAATATATTTATTATTTTATATTTCATTTATCAACTGCATAAATAATTACGTATACTACTTACCTAAAATGAGTGAGGGTGTTGATTAAGGATAAAAGTAGTTGAAACCATTCTGTTATATTGTCTATGTGTATGTGCAGCAATATCTAGATGCAACTGACGTTGTGATCTCGCTAAAAAAATTAAACTAATTTTTTGGGTCTCCGTGAACCTTTTTTTTTTTAAAAAAAAAAAAGAAACCAATAGGCAATAATAATGAATATAGGTCTCCCTCTAGTAATGCTTTAACATAATAGTTTCATTGAATCTTATTATCTTTCAATTGTATTGCTGTACCAGTTATGGAGCAGGGATCAATCCCTTTATTACATTTCTGTCGATGTAAATATTAGTTTGGAACATGTCTCCATTCTCTGGGAATTAAACCAAGATTATTGTCGGCATGTAAACATTGGTTCCTTTTAAAAAATCTTAAGACTTGATTCTGAAGATAAAAGTAACTGTATTAAGAGAGGTGTTTTTTTTTTTAATTTATTTTTAGAAAAAGAATGCAGACTACTGTTTAGGAGCTGCTATGATAGAAGGTGCATCTAATGAAGAAGATAGACTTCTTAAGTAAGTGGTGATTTTATTTTTAGACATTTAATTGACTATTGAGCAAATATGCGACAATTGCAATAATTGTAATTAACAATTGACTGTAGGCAAATAAAGAAAAATAATTTCTTGTTTAGAACCAACTACACAATAGCTAGCATATAGATGTTGTGCTGGAATTGTCTACTTATAGACAATGGTTAGTGCCAAAAATAAAGAATTATTATCATTGTCATAAATTAATTAAATTGCAACTGGTGTTATACAACATGCTCTTTCTTTGATTACAGGGAGGTGGTCACCCATTGTGGGACTCTACTCATGTGCCTAGCAACTACACATGTTGATCATGAGATTAAAGTTGAAACTAAAGTTGTCGAACCCATGTCAAAAATTAGTGAAAATGACTATCCTAATATTATTAAACAGAAGAAAAACCTTACCAAACTTATTTTGGATATGGACAGTGCCAGAACAAGGTATTTATTTAATAATTGTTTTGTTTATTATTTATTTTAAAACTGAGCTTCAATTACCTACTTTCAATTGAAGTGTTTTGTTGTAGAATTTTTTTTTTTAATTTACTGGAATGTATAATAATGGAGGGAATAAAAAAATCTTACTCTTTTACAACTGGTATGAATACTAAAGTGTGTGTTTTTTGTTGAAAGAGAGAATACTTTTTAGAAAGCCCAGAAGTAAATAAAACTAATAAAAAATACATACATATTATCAAAGCTTAGATAAGTAGGATTATCTTAAAATTGTTAGTATACTATTTCTCTCTTTTCTTCCTACAATAATAAAAAAAAAATGGATGTCTGGTTTTTTGTGTGTGTATTATTGATAAATTCAAAGATAATGCCTATTTCCCCTTTATTATTTATATTTTTTTTAATCTTTTATGTATTTTGTTAGTAATCGTAATCATTGAGTTAAATCTTTATCTTGTTAGGCTTCCAGAATGATCTATTTAAATATTTATCTATAAAATAAAGTCTTAGGGTTTTTGTTGTTTTGGTTTTATATTATCTGTTTAATACTTCTAAACTTGGTGTTTTAATAATTTTGAGAATGGAGGAACAGAAATATCTTCCAAGGCATAGAGGTTGAAATCCAATTAATTAATAACATCAATTAAGTGTTGAGCATTCCAATGCTCAGCACACATGACACATGAAGATGTTTCCATTAGTAAAAGCACATAAAGCTCCACTTTCTAGATTGTTTGGTTGACTCCAGTCATACACGATCAAACATTTTGTGCAAACCTGATGTCGGGCAAATTTAGGCCATACACGTCAAACATCAAAATATTTGCTCAAACATTTTGATGGTGTTTGGGGCCTTAAATTCCACATTATTAAATCACAAATGTACTTTCAAATATTAAGTCTCAGGTTGTAATTTTTTTTGCAAAAGAAGTTATTTAAATCTGATAGCTTTACACTAACCTTAAATTGATGATTTTCTTAAGTGAAAATCATCTGGGAGAGCTCAATTGAGCAGAAAGAGTAATAAAAAAAGGCATTGGTTAGAAAGAGGTTTTTGTGAAGAAAGTACATGATATACTTAGTGAATGTAAATGTGTTTTTCAGTGAGGATTTATGTGGGGAACATTTAAAAAGTTTGTATGCTTATTTCATTTTGGGGGCTCATGGGGGTAACTCCTATGAATCTCTTTCATTAGATCTCTAAATAATGGTAATTTGATTCGTTTTCCTTTGCCATTTTTACCTTCTCATGTAAAGAAAAAGTATTAAATAATTCAAATTACAATTATCAGTAATTACGGGAAACATACAGAGAAAAATAGACCCCCGTACTGGGACACGAACCACGGGACCTCCTATTAATCCGTTACAGGTGCTCTTCCCAACTGAGCTATAAGGGGAGAATGATTTCCTGGTGCGGGGGTCTATTTTTCTCTGTATGTCTTCCGTAGTTACTGATAATTGTAATTTGAATTATTTAAAAATTTAATCTTTCCATAGTATGAAAACTACCAAAAACTTAAAAAAAATAAAAGAAAAAGTATTGTGATGGCGCTAAAATTCAATTTTGAGATTTTGATGGATTTATTCGTTTTGAGGTCCTCTGGTCGAAGGAAAGGTTTTTACAAAATGTCTGTCAGTATAGGAAGCCTGGAGCCTAAACTGCTGGGCCGATTTTAATTTAGCATACAGAATTATTTAAAAATTTAATCTTTCCATAGTATGAAAACTACCAAAAACTTAAAAAAATAAAAGAAAAAGTATTGTGATGGCGCTAAAATTCAATTTTGAGATTTTGATGGATTTATTCGTTTTGAGGTCCTCTGGTCGAAGGAAAGGTTTTTACAAAATGTCTGTCAGTATAGGAAGCCTGGAGCCTAAACTGCTGGGCCGATTTTAATTTAGCATACAGAATTATTTAAAAATTTAATCTTTCCATAGTATGAAAACTACCAAAAACTTAAAAAAATAAAAGAAAAAGTATTGTGATGGCGCTAAAATTCAATTTTGAGATTTTGATGGATTTATTCGTTTTGAGGTCCTCTGGTCAAAGGAAAGGTTTTTACAAAATGTCTGTCAGTATAGGAAGCCTGGAGCCTAAACTGCTGGGCCGATTTTAATTTAGCATACATGTTCAAAAATATCGTACCCCTAGGAGAATTCGGGAAATTTGTTTTAGCTCCAAATTTGGGGGCGCTGCCCCCAAAACTCTTAAAAACATAGAAAAAAATTAATTATAAAAAACGGTTGAAAGGATCTTGATTAAAATATTTTTAAAATGTAGTCAAAAATCTTGTTCCTGAGAAAATAGCTTGAAACCCAAACAGAGAGAGGCTGGGTCTGATTCTCNGAACAATCTGCACTATTTATTATTACTTATATTTATTTATGAGTAAAATAAAAATAATCATTGTTATGCTTTTTTAGTAGATTTTAAAGAATACTGACCAGTAGAAAATATTTTTAGCATTTGAGGTCTAATTATTGAGAGGGTCCCTCGGTCTTTTTTAATAAAATATTTAGAGCATTGTGTTATTTACATTTTACACATTTACATTTGTTATTTACATTACATTTGCATTGTGTTCTATTAACATTTGGGTGTCTGATATTCTAGCAAATTTACTTTTTTATTTTTTACATATTTGATGTATTAATGATTTTTATTTATTTTTCAGGATTTGTTAGCTTGTGACATGCTTCATATGATGTCACGTGAAAGTGATGTTTCCCAAACAATTTTAGAGTTTGCACAGCTGTTGAAAAACTACCATACAGCTGCTCTTGCTGTTTTAGACAAAATTATACCTGAAATAGAACTTGCTATTGGTATGTTGTTTCTTTATTTTATATTTATGTTAAAAAGAGAACTGTGTATCCACATTTTTATTTATATTTTAATTCCAGTACAGTGCTCTACAGTGAAATACAGAGGCCCGTTGTTCAAATCCCGGCGCTGGAGTCTGTTTTTCTCTGTCTGTTTCCCATAGTTAATAATAATTATAATTTGATTTAAATTAAAATTTAATCTTTCCGTAGTATGAATACTACCAAAATTGTAAAATATGAATTGTTATTTATGAGAAGTATGTACTTGTAGCACCTTTAAAGGTTATTTATTGGCCCTTTAAAGGTTTTGAAATTAATAGTTGCGAGTTAGAGCTGACAAATACACTCAAAGCTGCTTTTAACTGTTGTCATTTAATACCATTAATGCTAAGCCTTTTTCAACTTCAAATTATTAGTTTAATATATTTTATTGGTTTGAAACAATATTTTTCCATTAATACTTTTTGTTGGTGATACTTAGTTGTTATTTTGGATTTAATTTTATTATTTTGGATGGAAATTAAAGTTTTAATAATTGTTCCTTAACATCATTCCTTATCATTAAAATTCAACCCTCAGGATCTCTGAACAATAAAGCTTATATCCGTGAAAATATCTAATCTCTAAAACTCTTTTATTTTGCCTCTATATTAAATTGATCAGCTTACCAAGCTGCCTCTGATGTCTCCTGCTATTATATCGTGATTTCTTATTTATGATGTTTTATTTATGGCAAAAAATATTTTTAGATGAAAGTCCTTGTCGGCCTGTGTTTGGAAAACCATTAGAAGAACACTTAAAAGTTAGTGGCAGGAAGATAGCTTTTCCTGTTGAATTGTGTGTAACTGCTCTCTTAGAACTTGGCATAGCAGAAGAAGGTCTTTTTAGGGTTACAGCTGGTAAAATATACTTGATTTCTTATGATGTATTTTATTATGTATATTGAGATCTTTTTATGTATTAATTTATAACTTATTTTATTTTTATGTAGTTAAAATAAAACATTTTTAATTTTAGGTGCTTCTAAGGTGAAAAGAATGAAGCTGAGTATAGATGCCAACTGGCCTAACTTAGATTTGAATTCTGCACTTCAAGTTAGAGATCCTCATGTCTTTACTGTAGTGCTCAAATCCTACCTTAGGGAATTACCTGAACCTCTCTTAACACACCAACTATACGATCAGTGGATGGCTGCAGCTAGGTTAGTTATATCAAGTTATTTATAATTATTAATATTTAAGAAGTAGTGTTATTAGTTATTGTCATAACATTCATATGAATTCCTTGGTGTTCATTGGGGTAGGTGGATAATAGGGGCCTAAATAGTCAGATGTGAGGGACCCACTCAGTCATATGATTGGAGGAATGTATGGAAACTCCACAGGTGTTGTTACACCGCCATAATCAACAATTTTTGCAGTAATTAATCAACAGATTACTTTTGGCAGAATCACATGTTATAATTTATGTATTTTATTGTGATCTCAAGTCCTGACTAAAAGATAATGATATGAAGATCCCACTGGTTAATGGTTTGAAAAACAAATAAGTCCAAAACAACTTAAGACATTTTTTCTCTAAACTAGATTTTACTTAGGAATGCCACTTGGTACTTAAAAGGAATATATTATATACATGCTTACTGCAAGTAAAAAATGAGAAGACTAGTCAAGTACAAATAATAACCTATTTAAAATATCTTGAAGTTTAAAATTTTCTGTAATATATTACGTGACTAATTATCTATAATCTATAAAATTTTAACAAATTAAATTAAAATTATTGAAAATCATGTGGTCACCAATTTGTGCTAAAAAGTAGAAGTCCTACTCTCTTCGTTACTAAATGTTAATAGCAGGTCAGGTGTTATTTTTTGTTTTTATTCTTCTTATATTAGTATTATTGAAATTTTGTTTATTGTATTGCTTTAGATTGATGTCATCTGGTCAGACTGATGCAGGTCTTACAGCATTATGGACTGCTCTCAAAGCACTACCTCAAGCAAACCTGAACAATCTGCACTACCTAATAAAATTCTTCTCTTCTCTAGCATCCAATAAACAAACTAATAAAATGACAACACAGAATCTTGCCATAGTCATAGCACCTAATCTATTGTGGGCGCCTTCTGAAGATTTGTCTACCATGGGGTAAGTCTTTAGTTTAGATAGTAAGTTAAGAGGTTAATAAATCCAAAATATAATAATAATAATAATTTTAATTTTGCTATTTTTTAGTTATACTATTTTTATACTCACAACTCTTGAAATATCTTTCTCTGTTGTAGTTTGAATATGAATACAGCTAATCTTCAGAGTGTCATCGTAGATACCCTTTTGTCCTATGTAGATTGGTTCTTCCCTGAAGGTATAGTATTTGTTTTATAAACGTTCCAATAACTATTAGCTTTCATTATTTATTTTGATCATGAGCATTATGTTATTTTTTTATTTTACAGAAATAGAATTTTATCAAACACTTTCCAAACCTGATATTAGCCCTAGAATACCTAACGGCCATTTAGCAGGTGAGGAGTCAGAAGCCTCCCCACAACATCAATATGTGCAGGTTTCTTTACAACAGGGTATACAGCAGACTCAAAACCAGGCACAAGGTCAGCAACCTGAGGTCATCATCAAGAGAACTCTCTCCAACAGTAGCTTGTCTGATCAACATAGGTAAAGCAAGTTTTAAATAGTTTAACCCTAATTTTTTTAAAAAATAGTAAAATTAATTATGCTTTTTTCCATTCTAATAAGTAAATATATTACTTGCCTTTAGCGATAAGAAATTAGTATATATTTTAAAATTTGTTAGGAGTTGCTAAGTAGAAATGTGTTGGAGTTACTACTAAATAGTCCAGTCAAAATAAATTTTGACCTCGGCAAAATTGCAACACAAATGATTCTTTTTGCATTATACTAAAAAAAAAGTGTGTATTTTAACATACTCAAAATCTCTATTAATCCCGGCCTGGGAAATCAGTAAAAATCCAAGATGGCGGCTGAATTTGCCGAATTTGTCTCTTTTTTCTCTATTTTGCCGCATTTACTGTCTTAAAAAGATAGATTGGAATCAAAATAGGTACTTATTATGTACTGAAGCATGCCCTTTTAATTAGCCCAGGAAATCAGTCAAAATCCAAGATGGCGGCTGAATTTTGCCCCTATTTTTTCTCTATTTTGCTATATTTATTGCCATAAAAAAGATAGTTTGCTCTAAAAATGGGTAATAATTGTGTACTAGAGCATACCCTTTACATTATCTCAAAATCCCCAATAATTCCGGCCCAGGAAATCAATCAAAATCCAAGATGGCGGCTGAATTTTGCCATGTTTGTCGTCAATTTACAGGCAATTCTCATATAAATAAATTATTACAAGTATTGAATCGCTCAAATTGTGTATCAGATCAGATAAACTTTTATTACACACACAAGAACAAAAAAAAATTAATACTTGAGTATGAGACCTTTTCCTTTAAAAAATTAAAAACAAAATGATTTGGCTTCCATTTCACAATTTTTCATAATCTTCATCTGTACTTTCTATTTCTTCTTCTAGTATTCACAGTGGACGGTTTCACAATTGGTTTTGGCTCTAACACAACTGAACTATTAGATTAAAATACGTTTTTTCGGCAACTACATTTCAGGGCACCTCTGTCCGTTTTGCAGGTGCATCGTATTGATCGTATTATGCATAATATACTTTCAGGTGTTAGTGGAGAATCTATTATTTTCGGTACATACATATTATCATGTATACTCCATCCTCAGTCTGTGGGTTTTAAGCCTTCTTGCATTTGTTTCCATAAAAGAATTGGCAGATATGCTCCGAGGCTATGGTGCTTGACAGTTGATTCCGTTGGGGGAAGGTTCTTTGGCCTAAAGAACCATTTTTGCCTTTGATGCTTTATCCAAAATATTTTTGTACTAACGTGTATTTAGTGTATCATCTGGATTTCTACCAAATTGCAATACCATTATCTCTTTCCAATTCACCAGCCTGACTAGGATTAAGGTTATTTGAGCTGAATGGTAGTGCAAGTTCACGAAAGTATCGATCTTTACCAACACGTTTGAAAACTGATTGCTTTCCAATATTGAATATGCTCTAGGTGATGTCACATCCTATATACGATTGCAAACAGAATAGACTGTTCACTGTCATTTCCAAGCGAATATCTAATGGCATTGATATCATAAACTTTATTTTGTTTAGACAGCTTTTTATTACTTTTGAAAAAGAAAACTTGTGGTGTGCTGGATTACACCAATAAATCAGTGTCTTCTCCTATCACTGATGAATTTCTACTTTTTGGGGATTCAACGATGGATATAAAAATGTCAACATCAGTAACTGCATGAATTGCCATGTTGCCTCATTTCTTCAGCGATTAGAATACTCATTTTCTGCTTGTTTCCCTTATTAGTGCCAAAAAAGAAATTGTGAAAACCGTCCACTGCGAATACTAGACGAAGAAATAGAAACTACAGATGAAGATTACAAAAAATTGCGTAATGAAAGCCAAATCATTTTGTTTTTAATTTTTTATTTCCTCAAAAAGTAGAAATTTATCAGTAATAGGAGGACACTGATTTATTGGTGTAATCAAGCACGCCACAAGTTTTCTTTTTCAAAAGTAATAAAAAGTTGACAAAACAGAATAAAGTTTATGATACACAATTTGAGCGATTCAATACTTGTAATAATTTATTTATATGAGAACTGCCTGTAAATTGACGACAAACATGGCAAATTCAGTCACCATA
>KZ652095.1:5388-17603 GCA_001010745.2 Gerris buenoi
TTTTTTTATTTTTAAAAGTTAACATCGATAACAAAACAAAAAATCTTATATGTACCTACCAACCTCAATTTTATCGTTTTCGGTGAGAACAAGAGTTATTAATTCGAATACGTCAATGAAAATACGACATCGGAATACATTTAAACGAATTACGAAGTTGAAATTAGTCTTTAGACTACTCGAAGTTCAAATAATTAAAAAGCGTTATGCGCGTCGTGGGCACTGATTCGAAAGTAGAAAACTAGATATGCTACCAAAACAATTACATTACTTCAAACTTTTAATGAAATACTGTAAACATTATTAGATTGCACGTTAAAACATTATTAGATTGTATTATAAGTATTATTTCTAAAGAATTAACAAGTATATCCGAGCTGTTACATCCGAAAACACTAGATCTGCAGATTCGAACTTTGAACAATATGGCGTCCGATACAAACGAAAAAAAAGAAGAAGCTTGCCCAGTGTTGCCAATTACAATATATGAAGAATCCCTAAATAAATTTAATAATATTGTTTTTTATTTATGAAACCTTAATTATTTTCACCCTTCTAACGGAATTTAAAAATAATTAATTATGTTTCAATTCTTAAATTAAATTTAGAAATATTATTAAAAATAACTAGGGGACCCTGCTCCTTAAGGTGGAAACACACTACTATCACGTCACGTGACATCACGTCACGTGATATCACGTGAAAAAAGTGTGCGATGCTAAATTACTAAGGGTGTATACATTGCAGCTACATTATTATCACGTGACGTGACGCCACGTGACGTGATAGTAGTGTGTTTCTGTTGATGTCAAGTTGTTTACAGTTAATATTTTGACAGATGTCATGTTTGTTTTAAAAGAAATGTGTTCTAAAATTGTTATATTGCATGTTTTAATCAAAATGATCATATATTACAGTGTTCTTAATAGAAAGTTTATCGGTGTTTTTCATATTTAACTTATAGCTTCCTAAAAGTACATTCAAAGAGTACACACACATTTAATAGTTTCCGCCTTTACTCTCTTCACTCGCCAAACTTTTTTAATAATATAAGAAAGATAATGGTTTTTGAATTAAGCATATTTGAATAATTATACAATTAAACATAAATCTACTGTTATCGCAGTGGCGTAGCTACGAGATTGGGGGCCCCCCGCAAGTACTTTTTAGGGGGCCCCCCGCAAGTACTTTTTGGGGGGCCCCCCGCCAAAATAAAATTGATGAGCAAAAAAAAAGAACTGAAAGGGGGCCCCTTGGCATATCTTCTATTGTTATAGAAGTATAATATTCCAAGCTCTAATAACATTTTATTATCCCTAAGGGGGTCCTCTGGCCTCGGGGGCCCGCCCGCAATGCAGGCCCGTGCGGGCCCATAGTTATGCCACTGAGTGCGTAGCATTCTGACCATCACTATGCATATTTAAATGCTTTTTCTTGAAGGTTTTTAATTAAAGCAGATCATATGAATGAATTGTCTGCGGCATGGGACAATAATAAAGGAGAGTACTGAATGTTATTCCAAGACCTTATAAGGAATTTAAAAAAATTGTCTCCTGGCATTTTTTTTTCTTTTTCACACCTCTAGAACCCAAACTGATTTAGTTTTCGACGTTATTATAATTAGAACAAATGGTCGTCAGAACACGCTTGAAAAATCACAACTATTTAAACGATTAACTTAGCTGACGGGTTCTTACCCATGTACAAACGATGCGGCCCCAGCCGATGTACATTTTTACAACATTCAATATTCAATGTAGATGATTTTTCCAAATATGTCCAACCATTTCGTTCACTTACCGACGATTTCACCATTTCGTTCACTTAGTCAATCCACTGTAACCGAAGCCATATATTGTGAAAGTAATAACACTGGTTCTTGCCCGGCTTGATAAAGTAATCAATAACTTTTTGGCTCGACTTCAAGTCTTTGCTACCATATTTTGTTCACTGGATTAACCACGCTCTGCTATTACGTCTTCGCTTAGGGCAGTGGTTCTTAACTTGGGGCCTCTATTATACTTGGAGATTTTAAGGGGGCAGTGGTTAACAAAAGGTTAAAAACCGGCTTAGAGTCTTCATACCTAAATAGATTTTAATCCAGATAAAACTTGTTATCTTTTTAATTATATATTTGACAATAAGAAAATCTGTGTCACTATTCAGTTTTAAAGAAAAAAGTTTTATCTGGATTAAAATCTATTGAGGTATGAAGACTCCAAGCCGAGACATGACAGCAGAGCCAGATCGTGGTTAATCCAGTGAACACATGGTAGCAGAGTGTTGTCAAATAAAAATTTACAATCCTGGCATTTCATATATTTTTTTCCTCTAGTGTGTTTCATTCTATTTATCCATGTAGTGATCAAAGTAAAGCCAAAAATTATTTACTAAGTTTGGCACATCTGAACTCTTATTTCAGTAGATACTGTCTAAGTTAATCTTATAATAGATTGGGAATTTGCTTTAAATAGTGATGCCTATTTTTTTTTAAATGTCGAATAATTAATGAACTTTTGATATTTTTGTCATTTTTGTAGGGACCAGTTTCTTTGTAAACGAGGTGGATGTATCTCAATTTCAGATGTCTGCAATGGCTTGAGTCAATGTAGTGATAATTCAGACGAGGATGCTTCGCTCTGCGGTGAGTAAATCAACTCAATTGCAAGAAGAAGGGACATAAGAGAAAATTTACTGCTAACTTTGTTAGGGGGTAGCCTAGCCAAACAACTAGAACACGACCATATTTGGTTCCTTTTTGTCAACCTGTGAATCTAACGCCTATTTAACTGCCTTAGTCTTACCCTCAAGTACTACCCTGACCCTGTATTTTTCTGCGTCTCAAATCACGTTGTTTCGTATACTTCTGAGATTGAAAAAACAGTGTCTTGCCCTGCATCTCAATGTGAACCCGGGTTCAATATAATGTTATGTTAATTTTATGATAAAATAGTTTGAAGAATATAAATTAATTGTTTTGGTTGACCTGGTGAACTTCGTACCGCCTAATAAATATAAATAACATAAGAAATTAATAGTTTCTATACCTTTGAAAAACCTTATAAATCGTTTATTTAGTTAAATATTGTTGCCTTAAGATGAGTATTGCTGCCTTAGATGAGTTGCCTTATTACAATTTACAATATTGCATACAGATACACAAACATTAATTTTGATTTAAATAGATACAGATTTATAGAAATATTTTTCCTGTATTTTCCATTTTATCCCCCCCCCCTCCCTCTTAAAAGAAAAAAAATGTCAAAATATACCTAACAAAAATTACTGTACTATTAAAGAGCTTTTTAGCAACGATACACATAATTTAATGTTTCATTTCTTTGACTCCATACCCCTGTGTACCAAAATTTAAACATACATAGTTTTACTAACTCAGGAACCTTCCCGGTATATGTATGTTCCGTTCAACCATTTCCCAAAGTTTCATCGCAATCGGATGAATGGATTAGGCAGGCATAAGGGACAGACAGACAGACAGACAGAGAAACAGACAGACAAACATTAATTTTTATTTATAAAGATACAAAGAACACTTACAGATTGGAAGAGTATAGCGCAGTTTTATAAGGGATTTTTTCCATAATCAATATTGTTTTGGTTAATAGACTCCTTTTTTTTACATACTTTGAACGACTTAGTATTTACTACTCGTAATAAGAGGAAGGAACATTAATTTTATTGTGAATAAAAAAAAAAAAAAAAAAAAAAAAAAAAAAAATCGTTTTGAAGAACGAAAATGTTTTAAGTCTCCGATTTCAAAAATTTCAAGAAGAATCTTAGAAATTAGAAAGAAGCCTGGCCTTCCAATAATTGTGCTGTTCAATCATTGTGCTGTGGAAGATTATTCGAGATTACTAAGTTTATTTGATTTTTTCTATTTAAGTCTGTCTAATTAAATATTTAGATTCTGCAATTTTACAAATAGTCTTCCATCCTTTAATTTGTATAATATATTAATTTACGATATATCTTATCCTTATACAATACTATTTATTATACATTCCCTAAAACAGACATCCATAATATTGTATATATAAACTTAAAATGTGTAGCCAATCCATGCATAATATATTGGGTTTATTATTGGTCNTAATAAGAGGAAGGAACATTAATTTTATTGTGAAAAAAAAAAAAAAAAAAAAAAACCAGATACTAATAGCTTAGGCATCGCTAATTCATGCTTCAGTTTTGATTGCCTTAAGTTGTAGAAGAATCTTAGAAATTAGAAAGAAGCCTGGCCTTCCAATAATTGTGCTGTTCAATCATTGTGCTGTGGAAGATTATTCGAGATTACTAAGTTTATTTGATTTTATCTATTTAAGTCTGTCTAATTAAATATTTAGATTCTGCAATTTTACAAATAGTCTTCCATCCTTTAATTTGTATAATATATTAATTTACGATATATCTTATCCTTATACAATACTATTTATTATACATTCCCTAAAACAGACATCCATAATATTGTATATATAAACTTAAAATGTGTAGCCAATCCATGCATAATATATTGGGTTTATTATTGGTCCATTCATTGTTCCTCTTATTGACCGTAGAAGTTCTTGGAGTTTCAGTATTCAATCAGTATTCCTCAAAGAAGAATTTCTACTTCAATATTCACTCATAGTCAGTCTTTCAGCAAACGCGATTAGGATGATAACGCGAACAGAGTGTATTAAATTTTCTTTATAGGTACTTACATCAACTTCTTTGGTAATACATTATTAATAAACTTTATGTATTTCAGATTGTGGTACGGGAGCAGTGGTTGGAAATATAAATAAAAAGACAGCCGGAGCACATGAAGCACCACCAGGAGCACAACCGTGGTTCGTTGGCATCTACAAAGTACTTCCCAATGACCAATATTCTCTCATATGCTCCGGAACCCTCATTTACGACGATATAGTACTTACATGTAGGTAATATATTATAGATAGCTATTCTAGCACTTCCCTCGAAAATTTATAACAGTATCTAGTATATAATATATAGCGGAAAGTAGCATTTTGCATGAGGGTGTGGAGTTTGCACCCGAGCGACAGCTAGTAGTAAAACCCCAAGCAAAATGCCGTTTTCGCTTGAGTGTCGTACCGTACTTTATCAACGATTGTTAGATTTTAATAATAAATACAGAAAAAATAACAAACTTCCTGAATTATCAAAAATTATCCAATGTTTGATGTGAAATGTTCTTTTACCTCCAGTGGGGAGAAAAAGTTAACTTTCCTCCCTAGTTTACAGGGAGGAAAGTAGCTCATTGCACTCGGTCGGGCTCAACAGGGAGTAATGAGAAAGGAGGGAATCATGAACTTTCATGATTCCCTCCAGTGTTGCCCAAGTGATAAGCACAAGTAAATAAGGTTGGTGCTAATACACATATATATTAACCATTGTTTAATGTTTAAATCTGTAATGTCATCTTCACACATAACCTTCACGACGGTTGTCATGGTGACTCATCAGTAAAACAAACAAAAAGTTAAAAGAGAAATCATAATTTCTAAATGTAGATCTACCCATCCATATGATTATACAATTGTCAATACCATGTAATACATGACTCAGCTACCAGCTGATTCTCCCATTTAATTTTAGCATTGAAATTCAAATAATTACTATCCATAATTTAATATTAACATGATTAAACTTATTTGGTGAATTATTAATAGTATGTATCAATTGTTTTAAATATAAAAAAACCTACCAGCTGATTCTCCCATTTAAATTTTTATTGAAATTTAAATAATTACTATCTATCATTTAATATTAACATGATTAAAATTATTTGGTGAATTATTAATAGTCTATATCAATTTTTTAAAAATGAAAAATGATTTTTTAAATATAAAAATGTTTAGTTTTTTATCATAAAGTGCTTTAAAATTAAAATCTTATTTAATTTTTTTTCTCCCTTCTGGAGGTAAAATCTTGTACGTACCTCTGGAGTAAAAATTACTTGCACCCTCGCGATAATTAACTCCCTCGGCTTCACCTCGGGAGTGAACGTTATGGTTCCCTCGGCTTCGTCTCAGGAACCAACTTTATCGCTCAGGGTGCAATCACTTACTTTACTCCCTTGGTGCGTAAATAACTATTTTTTATCATAGATTCTAAATATGAATCTGTATGTCTCCCGTAGTTATTGATAATTGTAATTTGGATTATTTAAGATTCTAAATATGTTATCTCATCAATTATTTTATCATAATTCTAAATATTAAATCGATTTTTGCGTAAAATTGAAATTTTTATGTCGGGTGGCCTAGCGGCAAAAAGGGTGGTTGCCCCTATGGCCGTTCATGAAGTTCAGGAGGGTATGCAGCAACCCATTAGTGGAAGTTTTGCTTTTGATCATGCCATCACACAGAGATACTGCGACGATTTAGTGAGAAAATGCTTTTATTAATAAATCATAAAAAAATGCTTTTATTAATACAACAAACGAATTAATTTGTAATTAGAATAAGTAATAATTCATTCAAATACGTAACCATTTTAAAAATTATAAATTATTTCAATATTGATATGTCATCCAAACTATTTAATTAATTTTTCCTAAAACATTAAATGTGTAATTTTCACCATATGCAATTTCTTCCTTGTGTAATTTTGTCCATGTGTAATTTTTTTCCTGTGTACTTTTATCATGTAACCGATATATATATATACATTTGAGATCTATTATTTGGCATTTTTTTGGACAACTTATTATAAATAATCTTTTTCGAAGAACTAAATTAGTATAGGGCGATGCCCACCTATTTAAAGGGGAAAAAATTACAACAGTATCATTACTTTTCTGATACATTAGCTAATAGGAAGTTAATTTATTTGTCGGGTTGTTTTGCAGCTGCTTACTGCGTCACTGATCCAGATACGCGTCTCATATATTTGACACATTTGCTTCGTATCAGTATTGGAAAACTCGACAGAGATTATAATATCGACGAACCCATTCAACAGAAATTGAAAGTAAGTGACTACTTTTAATTATTAATATTTTTTTATTTATATGGTTTAAGTTACCTTGATGGAACTAAGACTTTAATTACCTATTTATAATCAATTTATTATTATAACTTTGTGTTAAAAATGGGTTATAATTATAACTCTAATATTTTTTTTTAATGTATTTACGTGTGGTGCTTTGGGAATAAAAGTTGGAGATATAAAGGTGATGATTGGGGCATTGGGGACTGGGTGTCTTGGAGGCTAGTGCGCTCGCCTTGCGATAAGACAAGTAAAGCAGCCTCGAACAGAGTCAAAAGATGGATGCGGGAGGCCGCTGGCCGCTTCAGACCACAGCTCTGGGTTGATTCCCCCCGCTCAATGTCCACCCAGCATTGTTTAAACAAGTGGGAAGCTCCTCGAAAGAGTGGCTCTACCAGGCTTCGGCCTGGAATGGAAACCATGATGATGACACTCTTGGTTGTAATACAACCAGGAGGGGGAGTCATGATTAATGACCTTATCGTCACACGATAGTGTGAAAATATCGGTCCTTAACCCGGGTTCGTTCAATGGGCCCACCTAAGTGGCCTGCGTCTTTGGGCGTAAAAGCGCCTCGGAATGAAAAAAAAGACGATATATTATTTCAGTATTGTTCAGGAGCCCGTATCAGCGATATAGAAAATACTATAGAAAGATTGTTATTTTTACTTTTGTATTCAGGTAAGACAAATATTGAAAAGGCTCCATTTCGACCAAGGGAGAAAAGGTTACTCTCAAAACTTGGCCATTATTAAGTTGGAACGACATATTAAAAAAACTGAGTATTTGAGACCGGCATGCATGTGGACTCAGAGATTATTTCCTGCTGGAGAAAGAAGAGGAATTGTAAGTTAAATTCAGTTATCAAGTTAGAAATTGTTAATTAAATGTTAAACAGATCAAACGATTAATTAAAAAACCTTGAATAGGTGTAACAACAATGGGTATAACAAACTCATGGATTTTTACGATATAACTTTTCAACACAACTGCAATACTTGTATAACTGTCATACTAATATAATAAATTATTCTTAAGTTATCCATCGTTAGATAGCGCTAAATTTTACTGCTACAAGATTTACTTAATTCAAATAATAATAAATAAATAAATTGGACAGAAAATATTTGTTGATGATTCCTTCCCTGTTAATATCGTTGAAAAGCGCTCAAAGGATTAATGTATTTGAATACCGTTTTAAATATAAACTTAAATCCTAAATGTTTTCTGTAATCTCCTTTCTTTGCCCCTATGTAATTCGGAGACTTTACAATTTTTTACTGTAATTGGAGAAATTTAGCATGCGAAATGACTTAAATTATTGATCAATCGAATGCTGCGATCTCTAAGTTTATATTCATCCTTATTATGGAAAATATGTTTAATTTTCAGATTGCAGGATGGGGATTGGATTCTTCGGGGACCTCAGGAGTAAAACTTATGGAGTCTTTGGTCAGTTTAATAGACACGAACGTCTGCATCCGCCAATTTGTTAATCCTCGTAATAGGGATTTAATAAATTATAATCAATGTTGCATGACATTTGATGAGGGTAAGTGCTAATTTCCAAACAATATTTGGGTTGGGGCAGGGGCACTTGAGGAAATTGAGTGGGACACCCCGGGTCTAGATAGACATCAAAATGATTTAATTTTCACAATATTTGTTAACTGATAATATAAATTATATTGTTGTGTATGTGTAAATAAAATAAAAAAACAAAGTAAAAGTAGGCCTCCCGACCTTTATCTAATATTTCTTCGTCAAGCAACCAGTAATGTATATTACGAAAATCAAACAGAGTCTTTCTTTCTTTTTCTATTATTGACAATGTTGCGGATTGACCTAGTAATTGACGCCATCACTCTTCAGATTTATTCACTTAAATTTACCTTCCTCTTGCAATCCAACCATATTTTAGAATTCAAATTTTACCATGGTTCCATAAGTATTCCAATCCTCTTGTGCTCTTAGAGCTTTTAAGATAAACTCTGCTGATTAAGATTTTTATCGCCATCTTTTTGCAGTTTTCTGTCTGAGGTTAAATAGAATATGGGAAAGCAATCTCGGATTTTTTCTGGGAATTTAACTATGAAGCATAAACTGAGTAGGCCCAATTGTCGGCTTGGCCCGGATTATTGCAGATGAAACTAAAACCATTAAAACTACACAGGCCCGATTGCCAGCTTGGCCCGGATTTTTGCCGATGGAAATAAATTAGGAAGCCTAAATTAAATCGGTCCAATTGCCGGCGTGGTCCGGATTTTCGCTAATGGAATTAAATTAGGAAGCATTAATTAAGTCGGCCCAATTGCCGGCTTTACCCTTTTGACGAAACTATAACTATTAAACACTAAACTGGCCCGATTGTCGGCTGGGCCCGTATTTGTGCTGATGGAATTAGATTCATTGAATTAAATTAGGAAGCATTAATTAAGTCGGCCCAATTGCCGGCTTTACCCTTTTGACGAAACTATAACTATTAAACACTAAACTGGCCCGATTGTCGGCTAGGCCCGTATTTGTGCTGATGGAATTAGATTCATTGAATTAAATTAGGAAGCATTAATTAAGTCGGCCCAATTGCCGGCTTTACCCTTTTGACGAAACTATAACTATTAAACACTAAACTGGCCCGATTGTCGGCTAGGCCCGTATTTGTGNAGACAGACGACAGACGACGGACAGACATTTTTTAAAAACCACTTTTTTGGACTCAGGGGACCTCAAAACGTGTAAATCCATCAAAATCTCAAAATCGAATTTTCGCGCCATCACAATACTTTCTCTTTATATGAGAAAGTAAAAAAGTAAAATTAAGTAAATTAAGTTATATCATTTAAAGAACGAAATAAATAAATAAATAAAGTGTTAGCCTTAGCTTAGCAATAAAATAATTTCGAGGTGTGTCGTCGTCGGGACTCTACTAGATAGTGAACCTTCCCTAACTCGGCTTGTGATGCTGTCAGAACATGTTGCAGCTTACTAGAACTTTAAAAGGCGATCTATCCATTGCGATACTCTTTATGACAACAATTAGCTCAAATCTTTCTTAACAAGCCTTACTTTCTCCAGTAAGTATTTAAAGCTAAATGTCTTAATTGATATTATTACAGTGTTAATTTTTTTATTCTTTAAATAATCATTTCAATTTTCTTATAAATATATTACATACTTATTTTTAGCACAAATACCGACGAAATATTTGATAGAAATTGTTTCAAGGAGAATTTATTTAACTGCACCTCCTCCAACCAATGCATTAGAAAGGACTTGGTTTGCAACAACATGAAGGATTGTGACGACGGCTCAGACGAAGACCCGTTTCTTTGTGACGCTAAACCTCTTCCAAAGTACGTCAAATTTCAATTTAATATCTTTAGTCCAGTCATTAGGTAGTTTCTTAAAACAAATTCTGGAGTATTTGTGATTTTTTGCTGGGCCCGGATTTTGTCAATTGAAATAAATACATCAAAATTAATTGAGATGCATTCGACATTAGTCCCGGTTGATGGCTCAGCCTAGGTGTTAAGCACATTATATTATATTGAAGCCCATATAATTCAACTCGGACTTGAATTGAATTATGATATGCATACTAGACTTTGCCTAAATTGGAAATAAGATTGGATAGGGGAATTTCATTAGCAAATTTTAGTTTTGGATCAGGGTTGTGTGTAGAATATTTTCCCTTCGTTTTAAATGTGTCAAAATTTGTTTGAATTTTACACGATTTAAAGTATCAATTTAGCAAAACTTAAACAGCGAAGGCAGTTGAAATTAATCTGGGACAATCTGTGAGTTACTTTCGATCAGCCAAATTTCATAAAAATCAGATGAGTACTCTAAGTATAGAAAACTATATGTAAAAATATATTTTCTTTGGGTCTGGTTAGGGTTACAATAAATAAACTCCTCCTTTTCTTAAAACAAACAGCTATATTTCGCCCTAACTCAGGGCTTCTTCAGGCTGGTATACTTTTTATGACATTTTTTTGGTTTTGAATATATTCACAAATTAATTTTAGTTGAAAAAAACAACAACTTCGTCATACTAATCACGTAAAACATTTTAAATAAAATTTTAAAATGTAGTCAATGAATCCTCCCAGTTTAACACCCAGGGAGAGACTCTCCTATTATTTTTTTTTTATTCATTTTATATTTTTTTTTTATTACAACATAAGAATATTTGTACAAGTTTACACATTTTAACATATAATAATAATAATCAATAATAATAATACAATGATAAGTACAATAATAAATATTAAATTAGAAAGAAACACTGATATAGGAGCCAACATACAACCGACCTAAATACATTAATTCCACTCAATAGCATTCAGCAAAATGCGTTCTAGGTCCAACTAAATGGAGTTACTTACTTTTTTAATCTTTTAGATCTCTAGCCTAAAAACTGTGGGAGTTATGTGTGACACACAGACCCGCATCCTGCTAAGAACCACTTCAATGGTTTTAAAAACACCCAAAAGGGATAAATAATTCCGTTGACATCACGGTTCCGGATTTTTGAGGGTGGAAACAATATTTGTCCTTTAAAGCTAAGGAAAAGTACAAATTGATCTTTTGTTAATTCTTCCACTCATGATGAACTCAATTTTTAGGGGTCAATATTAACGAAAAGTTAGCAGGAGGACCAGTCACTGTTCTACACGAGGGAAGGTACTATATTGTAGCTGTCCTCAGCGTTCAAAAACCAAACTCACCTTTTGGAATCGCAACTAAGATCAGCAGATATGTCGACTGGATTGAGAGAACTGTCTGCGATCTTAAAGAATCCGAAAGGTGAGAACAATGACTAATTTATAATTTAAATATTATAATTTGAACCCTAAATTTATTACCTTTGTCCAAAGTGATATATATATTTTTATTATTTATTACGAGCTCTTAGGCCCGTGGCAATGGTTTATACTTAGAAAAATCGGTCCGAGACAACTCAGACAAACTTTCTCATATATGTACATTTAATTACTATTAGAAATTTCATCAAAAATATCATAAAAATAACTTCTCCCGGGCGGGGAATCGAACCCGGGCTCTCTCCATCCGCGTTTTAAGCTATTTTCTCAGGAACTAGATTTTTCCCGGGAAAACGGCTTATATCATTAGATTCGTATTTAAATTGACTACATTTTAGAATTTTTTAATCAAAATCGTCGGAACCGTTTTCGAGA
>KZ652095.1:86121-107125 GCA_001010745.2 Gerris buenoi
AAAAAAAAAAAAAAAAAAAAAAAAAAAAAAAAAAAAAAAAAAAAAAAAAAAAAAAAGGTAGAAAATAAGACCAGTTTTAAAAAATTGTATTTTTTATATTAAAATACATTTAATTATTTATAATTTTGGTTTTCATTACTATTTAGTTATTGTAGATACCTACTTAGATTGCCGAAGCTTATTTAGGATTCTAAAGTTGTACTAGGTCAAGATGAATAAGTTGATTTGATTCGGCATTCTTAAAATTTTAAATTAAAATTTTTGATGACCCGATGAAGACTTTGCGTAAGTATACAGTAGTTGTGTATAGAATGAGTTAATGGAAATTTTACAAGTCACTCGCTGCTGACTGTAAAACCAGATTCTGAAAATAAATGAAGGAGCAGGAACCGGTTTATACTTGAAAAATCGAATACCAAAAAGAAATAAAAAAAAGTTAGATCCAAAATAATTTTTATTTACTCTTTTTCCTTATTCCAACTGCATATTTGTCTTTTGCTTATCATTTAAACTTAACACAATAGAACAACTAATGTTACATATTCTTTACAAGTTAAATTATTATTTAAAGAAAAACTATATTAGCCTGATAAAAATGACCTTAACCCTTTAAACAAATTATAGACACTCCAACCTTTTGAGCTACGACTGATGCTTGACTGTCCGAGCAAATCGCTTCTGTATACAAGGAACTTTCAAAATGGATTCACATCGTGTAAAACATTGACTTATAAAAAGAGATTGAGGTAGTGAATTACATATAAAATAGTGCTGTAATTAGAAATAGTTTCCTTTTATATTATTGAAAATAATTGTGTGTAAATAATTAGAGTTAAAGACAATTTAAGGTGGTTTAAAAAGAGCGCCGGTTTTTGAATCGCTCGACATTTTGTTGTTTATTGCTTTGCAATACAGTTAAGTATAAAGTTGAAATCTGCAAACATTCCGATTTCATTCTGTGTACCATCATAGAACGCTTTTCAACTGAGCAACATGTGGAAGATTAAAAAAGCACCGGTTTTATTATAAAATAATTTTAGTTAAAAAAACATTTTGAAAAACAAGCATTTATTCGTATTCTTCTCAGCAAACCCTTTCATTTGAAACTCATACCCATATCATGGGCGTACTTAAAAAATAACAAGTCTGCCATCTCGGACTCTCCACAATATTAGATTTAGAATGACGTCACTTAGCTAACCATGCATTGCCATCAAAACTAAAAAATACGCTGCATGTTAAATCAAAGCTTGTAAAAAAGGAACTTTATTTTTTAAAAACAGATTTACAAAGGACATAAACCTGTTAATCAAACCTCAATTCAGGTATGAGAAATGATATCGGTCATATGGCTCCGTCTACTTTGCTGGTATGTCAAACCTCTTTTCCAGAAATTGTTGATTGCCATCCAGTTATTGCAAAGCTTTCTCTGTTTTGATAAAACGTTTTCACAGTTGTTAATACAATGTTGCTCAGTTGAAAAGTGTTTCATGATGACATTCAGAATGTTTGCAAATTTCAACTTTATAGTCAACAGCGTTGCTAAGTAACAAACAACAAAATGATAGGTGATTCAAAACCTGCGTGCCTTGAACCACCCCATATTATTTACCTTGAGACGCGTTTATTTTATGTTTTAATTCGACTAATTAATATTTTTTTTTTTGTTCCTTCGAGGTATCTTCTCACTAAAATGAAATCAAAAACCAAAGTATACATACTTTGCTTCTCAAAACTTCCTAAGAAACGCAAGACGACGCCCAAAGTAGCATTGACCCCGTGACCATGAGATTTAGAGCATAAAAGAATAATTACTCCCTCTGTTCTTGGCGATTAGTACTACACTGAATACCAACAATCACCAGCATAACACATTCATGCTAATAGAATAATTGCTTTATGTTCTGTTTTAGTGTGATTTTCTCTGTTGCACTGAAGAACAAACACTAGCACACACATTCTTGCTTTATGTGTGATTTTAGTGTAGAAACTAAAATGTATTTAATGAATTAATACACATCATACTCGCTTCGGCAGTACAATGTACAAATGTATGATGTGTGAAGTAACTGGAACTCTCCACCACGGGGCGTAAAAAGGGCCTAAGTGATGGCCTAATTGCAAGGTTCGAACAAGTGGTTCGTCCTACCCGTTCTAGTAGGAAGTACTAGACTACTACTACTACTACTACTACTAATGAATTAATATTATTTAATTCCATTTTCATTATATCATTCTAGATTTTCAAATATATCTTTGCAGCTTGGTGATGTAATCAAAATAATAATACTAATGTTTAATAAATAAATATCTTATTACATCATAATTAAACCGGTTTGTTTTAATCTTTGACCTTGTAAAATGTTATTAACACGACAGTTTTTTTCTAATATCCGGTTTTTTTTTTATGACTCAACACATGCCTTTATCAATCTACTCGGAGAGATCATCAATCCATAGGGTTTGAACTACGTATAACGGTAATTTGGCCTAAGTTTTGGACGAGTGGCGAGAACGCTATCCTCGATTCGCCAATCCCTTCCACAGTGATTGAAAAAAAATATAAATACATATATTAAACGTTATGTTAGATCACCAATATTAAGACCAGAGGCAACATATGATCCGGAAGTAAGAACGATCTTAAAGAAAACCTTCTTAAAAGATCAATGAAATTATTTTTAGTGTACTTAACGATGGGGAACAGAGGTGAAGAACTCAATAATTATTGTTAAGGTTGAGACCGGTATAATATGTTTATGACAATATACTGATTAATTATACTAGTAATAGTGTTTTAATATACGTGAATACCTACAGGGTGGGCAAAAACAAACGCATTTTTTTAAGACTAACTCAGATGTAATAGATAGATCAATCATCAGAGATAAATAATCTGTAATAGAAAGATCAATGGGGTTTGCGGGGTCTGAAAACTGCATTCTTCTACTTTACATTTCATGTCTATAACTTAAAAACTATTGGGCGAATGCTATGAAATGACGATTTGAAATAGGGTCTAAAAAAAAAGACGTCCGGGTAGTAATCGTTGTCTGGTATTATTATAGTTTTGATAGAATTAATTACCATATTTGACGGAGGAGAGGGGGGTGGGGGGTAAATTGTAGGTAAATTTGAGTCCCTTAGAGTTACAACAAACATTGAAGATGCATTAAGCACAATTTTACCTGAAGTGTGGGCAAGTCACTTGTACACATTGAATTGAAGGAGCGATGTGAGGGGGTACGTACCATCTTTTAAACGTGTAATTTGGCATATTATCTTCAATTTCAGCACCATTGTACTTAATGCATCTTCAATGTTTGTTATAACGCTGAGGAACTCCTCCCACTTACCTACAAAGACCCCCCCCCCCTTTCACCATATGGTAATTTATTCTATCAAAACTGCAATACCAGGCAAGATCACTACCCAAACAACGACTTTTTTAAGACCCTATTTCGAACCGTCATTGCATGGCTTGACCCGATAGCTTGTTAAGTTATAGATATGAAATTTAAAGTGGAAGAATGTAGTTTTCATACCTCGCAAATCCCATGCCTACCTATTATAGAAGCTGAACTATAAGTGTTCAAAAAAGGGGTTTTTTTTGCCCACCCTGTATTATTCACTTATGAACCCAGTACTAATAGGACATCTCAGTAACAAGACAGTCGTTTTAAACCAACTTTATTTTTTTCAGATTGGTGCAGCCTCGGTGGAGGAACATCTCTTAATCGAACAATTAGACAAACAAGTTGCTCGGTGTAAGTACGAAAAGTGAAAATTAATATTACAATTGATTAAACTAATTTATTCTGTATAGGAATCCTACTTTATGTGATATAAAAAAACCAATGTAATCAAAAACTCTTTAGATATTATTTACTATCCAAGTTGAAACACGACCTTAGTATTTACCACTCTCTTCTTCACTTGTGGAATCAATGAACTAACTTTTATCCTTTCTAATTTTTGCAGAGAGCAATTCCACTGTAAAGGAGGAGGATGCATCTCATCATCAGACGTCTGCAATGGCTTGAGTCATTGTAATGATAATTCAGATGAGGATCCTTCGGTTTGCAGTCAGTATATCCTTAATAAAATTTTAATTAAAAAGGAAGGGTAGCTGACACTTAAAAATCGTGAACGTTGACTACTACAGTAAAACTATGTTTGTCTACGAATGTTACGAAATATAACCATTGTATCTCTGTTTAGATGCATATAAAGTGATTCTTTACGTACTTGTATTCATTACTCATGCGCGTCTCATAATTCTGAAGAATTCCTCTTCTTTACCGCCCTAGGACAAAACTAATTTGCTGATAATAAAAGTAACTCTTTATTATAACGAGTTTTTCAATGAGTGATTTAAGTGATTATAACGAATATGAGGAAAATAAAACGTCTCCCGAAATAATTAATTCGGAACAAAATAGAACTAATGAATTAATGTCATCTTTATCAAAAGAGAAATACGAACTTACATAAAGGAAGATTATTTTTATTTTTCTGTACTAATTATTAAAATCTAACAATTGTAGGTAAAGTATGGTACGCAACTCATGCAAAAACGGCATTTTTGCATTGCTCGTGTGGTTTTACTACCTTCGCTGTCGCTTGGGTACAAACTCCACACTCGCATGCAAAATGCTACTTTCCTCATAGATGCGTAATGTACTTTTTCCCATAGATTCATTTTAATTTCTTCATACAATTGCAATCTATAACTGACGTAAAATCGGTTAAAAGAAGAAAAAAAAGTTTTTCAGACAATAAGTTAATTTTTAAATTTGAAGGTTAATTTTACTATCTACCATTTAGCTAACGTCCTTGAATGCAACAATTTTAGGATAGCTATTATTAATTAACATGAATAATGGAGTAAATGATGTTGGGAAAAATATAATTACATGTTAACCAATAAATTCGTTAATTAACCAATAATGAACTTAATATGGAATCATTCTGTTTGTCAGGTGGTCTACCCTGAGGGAGCTGAGTAGAAACACCATTATATTATAGATTCAATGACTACAGGAAACATATCATAATCAATAGGAGTAAAATGATCATTCTCTAATCATCGACTAATACTTGAATGACACCTTTTACTCATCTACTTATCCTATATTAACGTCATAAAATTATCTTTAAAAATAATAATATATATATTATATATACCGCGATGTCCTATAATCAGCTACTAATCCAGCAATGGCATCTTCTATTAATTAAAACCAGGAGAAGGGGGAAGGGGATTTAACTTCTTTGTTTCTTACTCAAACGTTTTTGCAAATTATGTTTGTATTGGTAAACATTATTTGTTTCAGATTGTGGCACGGGAGCAGCAGTTGGGAATTTAAGAGTAAAGCCACCTGGAGCTCACGAAGCACCATCAGGTGCACAACCATGGTTAGTTGCCATTTACAAAGTACGTCACAATAAGCATCACTCTCTCATTTGCTACGGGACACTCATTTACGAAAATATAGTTCTCACGTGTAGGTAGTACATTATACAGCTATATTTATTAAAAAAAAAGAGTACGCTCGTAAAAAAATATAAGTGTATATTTCAACAGATTAATCAATCCATTTTGTGGCATTATGGGATGAGGCAATATTTTAGTATTAACGTTAAGCTTGAACCAATAAAATTCAGCTTTTGTAGGAAAAAGCAACTGGTATTCTTCATAGCTTTACCTACAGTTTGAGGTGCGTATAGCCATGAATATATTATATGGATATACAATTTAGAACCAATACATTGCTTAATATTTATTATAATTTTCTAATATATCGTTTATCGACTGAAGAACTTAACGTAATAAAGTAATATTATTATGTAAATCTATAACTAAAATTCATTAAAATTATTATAAATGGAGTTTAAAAAATGTATTATATTTTACACATCTATTAAGTTATGCTGTTATGCAGATAATACAAATCTTAGTTTGACTTAAGAGGATTTTAGAAGGTTACAATGTGATTTTGAAACTTGTGTAATTATTGCATTTCTGGTATACCTAATAGATTAGTTAAACGACAATTTAATTTGTGTTTTGGATTTTTTGCAGCTGCTAACTGCGTCATAGATCCAGATACGCGTGTTACATATTTATATAACTTGCTTCGTATCAGTGTAGGAAAACTTAAGAGAGATTATAATATCGACGAATCCATTCAGCAGAAAGTGGAAGTAAGTAACTGCTTTAAATGTTATTAATCTATTTTTTATTTTTATATTGTTATATTGTTATATTCATACTGCTGCCGAGCTTACCGAAGTTATCGGAAGCATTGTGTTCACTTTTGAGAACGAAAAACTTTTATGACTCCGATTTTAAAAATTCCAAGTCAGAAATCCGTTTCAGACATCAGAGAACATTTTTGGTCTCGTGTCTGTCTGTCGGTCTGTGTGTCCGCGAATTTTGAAACGTCCGACGATAACTTAAGTAATTCTTGACCGATTTTAATTAAATTTGGTAGACATGTTCATTGTACCAATGCCCAGGACAAGTTCGTTTGACAACGTTATCCGTCGAAGCGTTCACTTGTAACGAACTTAAAATTTAAAATTGGAATTTTAGACCGGGAAAATAATGAAACTTCATCTATTCAATAAGACAAACATTTTTTATAAAAACAATTTTTCAGTAAAACCAACAGCGACACCGCTATGAAGAGTTAAAGATCGCTAAAACTAATAATAGTTTTTAGGCAATAAACAATAAAGTAATATAACAATAATGTTAATGTTAATATGTATAACAATAAAGTACAGCGAGAAAGCTAAGGATGCGAGGAAGCTTTGTGCCACACTAATTGGAAGTCTATTTTTAGTTAACTTAACGTATTTTAACTTCCAAGATTACCAAAGGTAATGGAAGCTATGTGATCGTTCTAAAGCGTTGTGTTTTTTCTGAAGAACAAAACATTTATAGGTTTCCACTTACAATAGATTAATTAGAATAATCCAAGACACAAGTCCGTTTCAAACATCAGGAAAACTTTTTGATTCCACGTCTGTCTGTAGGTTTGTCTGTCGGTCTGTAGGTCTGTCACTTAATTTTTGCGAACCAATATAATTAGCCCATTGTTGGTTCCGTGTAAGTTTACCCTTATACGCCCACTTGTTTCTCTTTCACATACGCACAAACATACATTTATTTACACTCATATCTTCAAAAGTACTTATCTGATTTCTATGAAATTTTGATGGTTCGTCGGAAGTAGCCCGCAGATAGCCTAGATTAATTTCAACCATCTGCGTTTTTTAAATTTAGTTAAATTGATACTTAACGCTTAATGGTACGTAAAAAATCCAAAAAAAGGAGAAAAATGAAATAATCGGAATAATTATAGGTTTTAAAAGCATAAAATCATTAATTTTACGAAATAGGACGCGAGGATCCTCCTCTATTTCTACTTCACTAAGTTTGACTTTAGTTTCTGTAGGGGAGGAGGACCCTTTTCCATCACCCCCCTTAGTCCTCCTGGAGGACCACCCCCCCTGACCCGATAGCTTGTTAAGTTNAGATGAGCACCATTCGACCCGGCTCCCCTGCCTTCGTCAAGTTCACCTTCGCTCCAGGAACCCACCCTCAGGGAGGCGTGCCCCCAGAAAACCCCCAGAGACAACGTAGCAGCCACGCCCCCGACCGGCTGTCAGCGGAAGGACTGCCGGGGGTGCTACATTAACGACAAGCACCTGTTAGTCAAACGTAGGTTAGCTCTCAGCAGAGACTTCTGCACTTTCCTCACCTCCCTGTGCCCAAAATTAGCTACAATGGAACCCATCTACCCCGTAAGCAAGTAATAAGCGAGGGGCAGATGGTAGTGAGGACAGTCCGGGGGGGCACGCTCATTTGTTAGGAGGTGCCCATGCGTTATCTCCGTGTGGCCGATTCTCAGTCACGTGAGGACGACGCTTTCTCTTCTTGATAGAGTTATATCCACTTGCGTCGTCCTCACTCTAGTTTTTATTCTTCTTAGCTGGGTGGGGACCTGCTCCCAGGCTGTTTGCCAGCTACGCCAGACGGCGTTGACAGCAGCCTTCTTAGCATCATCTAGCCGAACGGGAGCAAGGTCCACCACCTCCGCAGCGGCCCCATGCTTGGCGGCTTCATCGGCCGCCTCGTTTCCAGCGATGCCGACATGCCCCGGTACCCATACTAAAGCCACGCACTTTTCTGAAGAGCGTAGGTTTCGTGCGTGGCTGTAAATTTTAATTATGACCGGGTCGCTGAACTTATCTTGCAGGACGTGGAGAGCTGAGAGGGAGTCGTAACAGATGACTACGCTCTCCTCGACGTTCTCCACGCACAGTTCAAGGGTATTTTTGATGGCTCTGAGCTCGGCGGTGTACACACCTGCAACCGGAGACAATGACCAGGATCTTGTCTCCGTTCTTGAGTGCAGGGCGCACCCCGAACCCTCTCTTGATTTCGAGCTATCAGTATAGAAGACCCTACGACCCTGGTACCGGGCTAGGATCTCGAAGAGTCCTTGCTCGTACTCTACCTGCGTCGTGGTTTCTCTCGGCAATTTGGCGAGCCAAAGATGGAACGTGAGGTCCGGCCCCTCCCATGGGGGTGATCCAGCTTTAGGGTGATCCAGCTGATCACCTCGTTCTCGGGGATTTCGGACCTCTGTCTCAGCTCGCGAGCTCTTACCGGCAGTGGCCGAGTACGCGTCTTCAGGAGGGCATAGGGAATGTCATCTATGCGCGAGGCGGAGTCTTTTGATCGAGACAATGCTCGATCTAGTTCCGGACGCGTGAAGGGGGAATCCACCCCTTGATTAAGCGATAAGTCCGGAACCAGATTGACTTCCTCCACCTCCCTTTTCAATCTTTGGAACCTCTCTGTGTATGCTCGAGTTGAGGGGGCGGAGGCGTAGTGCTTAACAAAGATGTTCGCCACCTCCAACTCACTTGTGTACCTGACCAATCGACCTATAGTATGGGACTCGGTGAAGGGCGATGCTTGCCTGCGACAACCTTCACCTTGTTCCATATTTCAGATGTGTTAACGCCGTGAGCGTGGACACATAGGCCAGCCAGGATTCCTTCTTGTCCCTCTTTGTCACATTCCGTTCAACGGCCCGGCATCTCTTAAGTTATATAAAATTTACGTCTGAAGGCTGTCTGTTGAATTTATTTAGGGCCCGTTTCTTGGCCCTATTTGCCCTTTCACAGTCATCGTTCCACCGTGGGACGGAGCTGGACCTTCTCATTCAGCGACCAAAATCGTTACAAATGGGCTAAGGGCTTACTTGCCTGGTTAGAAACCAGGTGAGAATAGGTCCATTAGCTAGGGGCCCGGGGCAGCCTATTACCCCTTACACCAGTGCGAGCACTTAATGTACCCCTGGGCCGCAATCCTGACTTCCTGGGACACACAAGGTGCGCGGGAGGGTCAGGACCACTTGCTCGGAGACCCCCAGGGTCGCCAACCCTGTACAGCCTGATATAAGGCCGTTCCGTAAGGGTTCGCACGTCTCCTGTTCAGCGACCATGCGCAAGGCTATGGTCCATAAGCTTGACTTCCCGTTGATGCGCAGAGCACTAAGGTCAGGACAGACGCACTTGCTCGGGTAACCCCGGGCACGCCAATGCCCGTACAGCCGCGAACGACTGCCCCTGAGGCTGCGAGGATGTTATGTGCAACTCTAATTGACACAATATTTATTGAATATTTAAATAGGAAATAATAGGCTTATTATTAATAATTATTATAATATTATTTATTTATTTATGAGGTAATTGGATTTTGCTTAGAATATAAGTTCAAGATTTATGATGAAGATTTATTGCGTCTGAGCATTTGCTCGTAAACAGTGATTCTAAAACAATGTAGTTCTTTTTCAGGTAAATAAAATAGTGATAATGGACCGTTATGACGGAGATACAAAAGGTTACGCAAAAAACTTGGCCGTTATTAAATTGAAGAACCCTATTATTAAATCTGAGTATTTAAGGCCGGCATGCTTGTGGACTCACAAAACATTTCCTTCTGGTGCTAGACGAGGGATTGTAAGTTGGTATAATGATATTTATATAAATTTAAATTGATATGCCATGAAGAGAGTGTCACGGGAGGTAGAAAGTTTATATATAGTTATATAGTTATTATATAATAGTTCTATCCACTATTTGGCAGGCCTGAGCTTCCATGGATAATTATTATTTGGCCACTGTTATTATACATCCACAATTTTACTATAAATTATAATTTTTATATTAGCACGATACATTTGGTCACCTGCATAATGATTCTCTAATAATTCTCCTCCCCGGGTTATGTCGTTAAAAAGCTCTCTTATACGTCGGACGTCGGCAAGAAAATGTGGATAAAAGCAGAAAATATATGCCTGAGCTAGGATTCCGGATCCCTCTTAGAGTATATTCAAATTTCCTTTCATTTTCAGATTGCAGGATGGAGTTTGGAAACATCGGATTTCAGTGGATTCAATTTGATGGAGTCCTTAGTCAACATGATGGATATAGATGACTGCTTTCACAAATTCTATGACCCTCTCTTTAAGAGTTACTTAACAAATGACAAATTCTGCATGACTTTTGATCAGGGTAAATTTAATTTATTTGTAATATTATAAGAGTAAAGAGAAGTCTTTGGGTCACATTCTTATGACGCACACGTACTGTAAATCGTTTTAAGTTTTTAATGCGAAGTCCATACCTGGAGGAATTTTTCAGGAGGACAAGTACGTGTATGGCAAGAGTTAGCACTTAAATTTCATTTATTTATACGGAGTTAAAACTATAATATTTTATCTGATTTTAGGGGTGAGCATTGAAGGCAACGAAGCGGGAGGACCAGTAACCTTTCAGCATGAGGGGAGGTTCTATCTTGTAGGTGTCATTAGCGTACAACAACCTGGTTCAACTTTTGGAATAGCTACGAAGATCAGTAAACACCTCGACTGGATTAAAAAAACAGTATACGATCTTAAAGAAGAAGACAGGTAAAATATGATTATCATAATAAATATACCACGCATTTCGATATAATAATAGTATTCAAGTTAGTTAAATTTATTTATGAATGCTATTAATGTGTTTAATCAATTTCAATATGTATGATATACTTAATGAAAGTGTTTGGGCCACATTCTTATGGCGCACACGTACTGTAAATCTGTTTAAAGTTTTGAATGCGAAGACCAGACCTGAAGGAATTTTTTAGGAGGACCTAACACTTCCCTTCTTACTTCTCTAATATAAATAAAACATTTTATTACAGTTGTTTTCAGGGAAATCGTTTTAACTGCATGTCTAATTTGAAATGCATTAAAAAGGAGTTAGTTTGCGACAGGAAGAAGGATTGCGACGATGGCTCAGATGAAGACCCGTCTCTTTGCACCGTCAAACCAGCAACAAAGTATGTCAAATTTCATTTATAGGATATGAAACATTTATAATAGAGTAACCATGTTCATAGATATTTTATTTCTTTATATTTGTTTATATAGTGAGCCAAAGATGGAACGTGAGGTCCGGCCCCTCCCATGGGGGTGATCCAGCTTTAGGGTGATCCAGCTGATCACCTCGTTCTCGGGGATTTCGGACCTCTGTCTCAGCTCGCGAGCTCTTACCGGCAGTGGCCGAGTACGCGTCTTCAGGAGGGCANTTTTTTTTTTTGTTTTTTTTCAATGTTAATTATTAAATGGTATTTTTTAATGAAACATTTTTATTTTGTTAGTGAGAATGGTGCTAGCTGTGAGATACCAGAGGGTAGTGAAATTTTCAAAGCTGTTAAATGTTTAAATGATGATTTTAGTCGTTGTAAGAGTAAATTCTATGCTCCTACAAACTCGAGATACCAAATTACCTGTCCAAATGGAAGAGGCTTCGCTAAACCTGGGGCGATGGTAAGCATGTTCTGTAAATTTTATGCTAACAATGATCTGTTGTTCTAAGCGTGAAAGATATTGTATGTGAGTGTCTTGTTTATGTTTGTCTGTTTAAATCATGAAAGTATAATTATCTAATATGATTGTATGGTAATGGACTTTAAGTGGATCACAATTAATAATTCTATTAAGAAATTGTCCTTTTTCTAAATTTTTATCACCTATTAACTTCTACCATCATCAGATTCATCCTGAGAACGACAGTGAAGGTTCCTACCAACTCATCACATAGGCAATAAATGGCTAAAACTGCGCATGTCTAAGCTCAAATTATTTATTAGTTTTTCCTTGAATCAAATCCAAACCTTCCAAACCTGATAAGGCTAATCATTATAGGAAATCACTGTGATGGATGTTTTTATTAATTGCTGATATCCAACCAAACAGTCATTGTTAAGGCGAACCACAAAATGGGATGTGGCACAGCAGGTGTAAACCATATTATGATTGGAGATGTTCCAAAACAAAGGTAAAATATCAAGACATTGATAATAATCAACGTTTTTTATTTATAAGATATAACGCTGTATTTTACAGAATATGACAGCTGTGTGTCATGATGGTGAATGGATTCCTGATCTCAAAGATAGCAAATGCTTAAGTAAGTATCATATTAAAATATATACTCGTACGTATATTTTCTTGTTTTGCTTCTTATTTTACGTCCCAATCAACTTATCACTGATTTATTAAAGTAGTGGACCCCGGTCACTTTACAAATCTGCTAAATGAGACCATAAACAGCGTTAAGCGGCCCAGTTGTCTAATACGAAACGTAAGGCCAAATTGTCACACCACTACGTCGATACCATTACCTGTCGATATACTATACCTGCAGGAAATCGTAAATAACTGTAGATGTAGAACTGTGGATGAATATGCCTGTATACGTCTTACACTGTGCGAATAATGCATGCGGGCTAACGTCCGTTGTCAGTAGTCAGTCTAAAATGATCATACAAAGCGAAACTGCTTTTTCCTGGCTGACAATATCTTCGCTTGAACTGTAAGTGGGGGCTAAAAAAGTCCCTTTTTAACATATCTCTCCTCACTGGGATTCGAACTCACTGGATATGTCGGAGTTAGACTTAAGTTTCACGCAAGTTGTACGAACGCTAACCACTCGGCTACGCCTGTCTTAACAATATACTACAGATCTGGTTCCAGATGTATTATTCTGTTTGCTTATCAATTTAATTAATTTTTATTCTAGAGCTGTGCTCTCCACAAGAATATAAATCATTGGCAATACAATGCCAATATCAAGGCTCCCGAGTTGACTGTAATGAGATGATGAGGCCCGAAACAATAATCAAAGTCAATTGCAAAAAACAATTCAAAAAGCAGGTCTTGGTAAATTATGCTGAGAAAACAAAATGCAGAAAAGATGGAACACTTCAGCACGACATCTCTGCAGAATGTACTCCAGGTCAGACATAAACAACTCTATAAAACATTGTTTCTTTTAGCTGTGATAAAAAATAATAACAATCTATCAACACCAAAAGAAAGTACATTATTCTATTATCTACAAAATAAAGTAACATAATTTTATAGTTATTTGGCTGTTGATTTGATTTTAGTTTGTGGAGTGCCGTATGATATCAAGGCTCAGATTCTTTTATCTAACGGTAAGAAAACGAAGTACGCGAAATATCCGTGGCACGCAGGACTTTACTGGAGGATAGAACTTGAAGATGGTGCAATCCAATATAAGTATCAGTGTGGAGGAACCCTTATTGATACCAATAAAGTACTTACAGGTATACATTTATTGATTGTTTTGATGATGTAATCAATTATTCGGGCTACATTATAGCTACTCCTTACAACTAGCAGTATTAGCAGGTTGTCATATAAACGGCAGAGGTTTGAATCTATCATTTGTAATTATGACGACTATCACTATTGCTCTAATGTACAAAAATGAACAACTGCATTAAATATTACTAACTTTGATTAATTGGTTGCTATAGTATGCTTATATTATTTCCAGCTGGTCATTGTGTCTGGGAAGCAGGAAAAAACGTTAAGGATCCGAAAGAAATAGTGGTGACTTTCGGGAAGTATTACAGCAGCTGGAACATAAGGGAGGATTTGGAACAGAGACATCATGTGAGTTAACTATCTGTAATTCATATTGCGTCAAGTACCTTTATTTTGTGATGTATCTCAAATAAGAACACGACGGAAGAATGTGAAGATATTGCAATCCCAATGCTGAAAATTACTTAAAGAATATAGAATAGTATACCTTCTTCCAATTGACATTAATACTTACTCGCGATACGAGACCAATGGTCCCTTGACTAAATGATCCGGGCTCTCCACAATTGCTATTTACGTACCTAGAACAGTAAGGGCATTATTACAGGTCGAGGGCGATGTTTGAAAGCACGAGTGTGTTAAACGCCCGAGGGGTGTCATGGCGCTTACTGCTCGTGGTGCGTACACTATTTAAAACACAACCAAATGCAAAAAAACTACAAAGATTTATTTTGCCGTAATCTTCAAAACCATAAATGCATATTCTCTAAGCTATCGCGGGAATTTAGGTCCTCTATCTTCATTAATTATAAAAGGGGTTTCCTGTATCCATAAACTGATAACGCTAAAGATCTTTTCTGAAAGCATCAATCTCCCTTTAGATAGATAAGAAAAATCCTTTTTCAATGCAAGGACATAAATACATTACCAATGTTTCTTTTTTTTCGTTTATTTAGTTGACTATTACTTATTAAAATCTGTAATTTTAACATCTAATTTTGTTAGTTTGTGAAGTTTTGAACTAGATCTAAATATTATATTTGTTGCAGCACAGGTGAGTATAATAATCCCTGGTAAACATTACAATGGTGCTACTACGAAGTATTCGCAGGACATTGCTGTTCTTATATTAACCAAAGATGTTTTAATGAGTGACTACATAATGCCAGCATGTTTAGACTTGAGCGGCAACTACGGTGGTATTCCTAAGAATCAGCTTGGACTTGTAAGTATTGAAATTATTTTAATAAAATTAGTTGCTTCTATCTAGATTATTATTTTAAATTTATCACTCTGAATTTAAGAGATTGAGAGAGAAAAAAAAAACATAATTGAAGCGAGCGTAAGCGAGTTTCTTACATTCATTGAAATATGCATCTTGTCTGTCTGTGTCTGTGTAACGTTTAAGTGTCCGACGATAACTTGAGTATAAGTTGACCAATTTAGTTGAAATTTGGTATACATGTTTCTTTTACTAATACTCAGGCTATCCGTTATAGAGTTATCCGACAAAGAGTTTGCGAGCAACGCTGGCGTAAACATGAGCTTCAAATGTAAAATTGGAATTACAAGACGGGAAAAATTCTATTATTCACCTACTCGATGAGTCAAACATTTTTTTCTACTAACATTTTTTAGTAATACCAACAGCGACACCGCTATGAATTAACAAAGATCGTTAAAACTATTTAAGTGGGTCTAAATGATGAAAATAGAGAAAACAAACTTTTTACCGATATCTTACATTCTAACGTAACGATTTAAATTTCAACTTATAGTCGTGTAGTGTATAGGTTAGTTTAGGAAGTAAAGCTTTGTACCAAGTACCTCCACTCTATCCTACCCAGCCCTTTTCTACTTATCTCCAACTTTGACATTAATCATGATTAATAAATTTCAATATTCGGTATTTCATTGCTATACGCTTGCTTCAATGATAGATCCACGTGATGCCAAGTCTATGCAATTACGACCGGTTCAGATCACAGTTGATTTCAAGAGTGAGCCAAAATTAAAATATACAAGGGTAGAGGGTCTTTGGAATTTTGTTTAGAATTCCCAATTCTTCTTGTTTCACAACAAAAGAGAAGAGTAAAAGTGCCTTTAGAAAAAATTGTATATTCTCTATTGTAGCAGTAGTTAAACCTCTAGTTTAGAGTTAAAAACCGAAAAGGGCTTATTTCTATTCTATAACTTTAATTTTTCCAGGTTGTCGGATGGGGCAGAACAAGCGAAAGTGATCCACAGCCAAGTTCTGAACTTATGGAAGCTTATATGGAATATTTAGACCTAGATAGTTGCAGAAAGAAATACTCTAAATTTGATTTCACTGAATATTTGCAATCTGACAAATTCTGCGTCGTATATAAAGATGGTATTAACTTTTACAATGCTTTACATCTGAAATTTGTTTTTCCCTGAGGTTGTTATCGCACTCATAATAGTACGCAAAACAGCAGATTCCTGCACTTACTACTTTACCGCACTCGTTTTACTTTACCGCACTCATTTTACTTTACCGCACTCCAGTGTTCCAACTTACGAACATAAAGAACTTAAATCTAAACAAAGATTTAATAATCTAAATTATAATTATAATAACAATGACAACTAATGGTTATTTTTTGACTAACTTCACGATTTAAACAATATATATCAAATATAAAAATGTTGAAGTATAAAAAGTGAAGATAAAAAATCTAAAATAAAGAATGAAATGTGATAAGTAAAGGTTATGATGAGAAATAAGTTTGCAAAAAATAATCCGGCAAAAAAAAGGCAACACTGTCTATAAACAGAACAGTTGTTTTACTTGAAATTGTAAAACCTTTTATACATGTTGACAAAGACTCTATTATTTTCAATTTATTTACAGATTAAAAACTAACTGTAGGAAAAATGTAATGGGCAAATCGAGCTTAAAGTGTCTTTGCTGCACTCGAGAAACCTTTCCGCCCTCGCCTTCGGCTCAGGCGTAAATATTTCTCTCGAGTGCAGCAAAGTGCCACTTTCCGCACTAGTTGCACAAATAACTATTTTCAAACAGATTTTAATGTATATTACTTATAATAAAGAATCCTCTTCTAGCAGTCTAGCAACTAGAGAAAAAATTATTCAGCTTGTTGAATAGAGCTAGTATGATAAAGCTAGAGCGTCTTGAATAAACAAACACTGTGTACAAAGGACTGGATTTAACAAGAGCATGTTAAGCCTCTTAACAAGAGCCTGGAGAGATGGTCGCTAGAGTAGCAGAAAAGTTGGGGACGAGTCTGACCTCCAGAGACCAAGTCAAGAGACCAACTAAAAACGAGATGCCCGATGCTGATGTAACTTCCGATATGCAGTTGGGTTTTTACTAACTTAATACGTTAAAAATATCTAATTAATAAATTTTTAGGTAACATATGAATTCTAGACATAAATTCTTACACTATCTTTCTTGCAGGAACTGGGACTCAGATGGGTGATTCTGGAGGTGGTATGACGTTCACTCATGACTCACTTCACTACGTCTATGGTGTGGTGAGCATTAAAAAAGGTGGTCAGGATGAATTTGCTGCGTTTACAAACGTCTTGTCTCATTCATCTTGGATACTTGATATTATGCAACAACATAACTAGCATACTGAAATAAATCCCTTGTAGTTTTAAACTACAACTTGACTCACAGGAAGTTTTAAATTACAATCTGATTTTCTAGTAGTCTTAAACTACATCCAGCCAGCAGTCTTAAGCTACGATTTAACGTAGAATCAGCTTCATTGGTGTATATTGGCAAATATTATATTTGATAGACGGCAGAAGTTTTTCTTCCCTACAGCTCTCCCTGACTGCTGCCACAACCAATTTATTTTAAGTGAAGAGGAGCTAACCCTCTTCTAGACATCCCCATATATACGCTAATGAGCAGTCAGTCTTATTTCTAGATATACCTTACGTGCGTTCTAAGATCCTCTCTCCCCAATCCAATGTTTTTCTCCAGGTTTTACGGGTTAATACTGCCTTACTAGATGTTTTAAATTAATTCCTGCTTTACTTGCTGCATTTATTTAAGTCTTGCCTTATTAACTGCTTTAAACTAAGTACTGCCTTACTAACTTCTTCAGACTATGTCCAACCTTACTACCTAGTAAAGTACCCACTTGAACTGTGCCCAGCTTTTCTAGAAACTTTATAATACGTTCTTCCTTACTAGCTTCTGAATCAAGTAATGTCTTATGAATGTCTTATCACTAGAGTTCGGATCGATATGCACTTAAAAACCTCAATATATGCATATGAAAATTGCGAAATATGCAAATAATATATGCAACTTATCCCAAAAATATATGCACTNTAATTTACAATTAAAATATTATAAATATACAAATATTATATGTATTATAATATGTACGCACATTATATGTATACGTATTTATGAATAAAAAAAAGCGCGGTTCAGTCACAAAAGGAACAAATAAACCTCTCAACAATCTCAAAGCACCCAAAGTTTCGGCTTCTCATTTCGTTTCAAACCCGCACAAAAACAATTATTTGGGTATAGCTTATAAACGAGATTGTATTCGATCAATTGAAAATAGGAAATATTGGAATGAGAAACTCCATGTAGATCAATATTGTAAGATCTATACATCTAGAACATTAGGAAAAAAATGTCCCTGATATTTGGTAAATTTTGATTTAATGAGTCAAAGTAAAGTATTAAATATTACACGTTATCTTGTAATAAAATAAAATTTGCTGTTTGCCTTTAACATTGCATCGACTGACAGATAAAAATTACACTCTCATTACTTTTTACTTTTCCTCACTACTAATAGTAGGAAAAGTAGTGTTATCACCAAAAATTTTTTTTTTCCAGATTTCAACAGAATTATCCGTTTTAGGTGTTATTAAGACCTTCTGAGTGGTTTTCAGCATGACGTATGTATGTATGTATGTGTGTTATCATCGTAGCGCCCAAGGTATTTAACCTAGAGAGTTGAAACTTGGCAGAAACATCAGTCTTAACCTGTAGTTATGCCGCCCGGAAAATCAAATTTTTCCGCCATCTTTAACCCAGTTTGCTGAGTCAGCAAAAATTAAAAAAAAGTAATAAATCGAAAATGGTCCTGATCGAGTTGAAATTTGGCACGAATGTACCTCTACTGTATGAAAAACAAGCCCGCCAATTTTCATTTTGATATTGGCCGCCATTTTGAAGTTATAAATTTTTGAATTTTTAAACTTTGACGGTTAATAATACTGAAATTACATATNTAATTATAAAGGTTATAATATTTAAAAGTTGTTATTATGTATTAATATTTATATATAAAAGCCAATTTATCACTCTTATACTCATCCACCAATCACATCATCTTCAAAACGGCAATAGTAAGAGTTTTATGCATGGAGGTACCTCTTATCCCTTAGGTGCCTGCCAAGAAATCAATTTACGTTCCTCCATCTCAGTGGGGCATTAAGAGTGTCATCTAGGGGGTGGCAATCTGACCCTCCAAGGGGTTTCGGGAGTATGGAAAGGGGGGGGGGAGTTCTCAGGATTCCTCCCCCCGACAGCAATTCAATATCTTAACCGTAAGTCATGGGTGTCGTTAACAGTTAATTATTGTAGGGTGCATATAGCGGAGGGTCTTGGAAATAAGACCTCTCAAAACAGCGCTTAAATGCATTTCTGAGGTAAAATTTGATTTTAATACTTAGTCACAAAAGGGTCATTTTTGGCTCTATTATATGGTGTAGTTTGTTAGCAAACAAGTATGAACATGAACACAAGTACATTTAAAAAAAAAAAATATATAATACAAATTTAAAAGTATAGTTATTGTAAAACAATAAAAGTTGTACACCTAATCATTCCCTTTGTCTAAAATACCTACCTAAAAAAATTTCGTTCTTGAGAACGAAAATTTATCACAGTTTGTTACCTTCGGTAAGCTCGGAAGAAAAAGGGGGATTTTTAATATATTTTCGTTTTATATATCTAAGAGCCAGAACCATGACAACGGATATCAATGTATAATTATGTGATATGCAACAAATATCATGAAACGTACCTGGTATGCTGCACAATTATCAGCTAATAAATCTATAGTTTTCATAAATGTACCAGGTCCTATACAAGTACCAGCTTTTATATAATTACCTGGCTTAAATTTTTCTCGCCAACCAATTGTACTATAACCTTAAGATTCGAAAATAATCTTCATTTTTTTATACGAACAACTTTTGTAAAAGGATTTACCAGTCGGCTTTCTTGATTCAATGACGGCCATTGATTTGCAAAATTTGTCAAAGCGATATTCCGATACCAATCGTGCACTAGAAACTTTTTTAATGACAAAATGTAAATTTTATGACACACACAACTTTTTTTACAATGGTTTTCCAAATGGTCATTTTGATTTAAGATGGTGGCCATTTATATGCAATATTTATCGAAGTGATATCTCTGGAACCAGTTTCACAAGAACATAACAATTTCTTACTCATTAATTAAAAGCCGACATTTCTACGCTTTTATTAAAAAGTATACTTTAATTTGCCACCTTAAACCAAGATGGCAGATAATGCAGAGATAAATGCTCGTTATCGAATTATGAAGCATTAATTAATTGTTGGAACATTAATTGTAGGATAGCCACCATTTTAAAATGGAAATTAATATGCCAATTTATCTACTTAAATAGACTGTAGTAAGAGAAACAATTTATTTTAAATCAAATTATAATTATTATTAACTACGGGAAACATACAGAGAAAAATATGCTCCAGCGCCGGGATTTGAACCACGGGCCTCTAAATTTAGAGGTATCAATAACGTCAGATGAAATCATTCTCCAGTGTAGCTTAGATGGTAGAACACTAGATTGGTAATTTAGATGCCCGTGATTCATATCCCGGCGCTGGAGCATATTTTTCTCTGTATGTTTCCCGTAGTTAATAATAATTATAATTTGATTTAAATTAAAATTTAAATGTTCCGTAGTATGAATACTACCAAAAACGTAAAAATGAAGAAACAATTTATATTACTATTTATGTATATTACAAATAGGGAAACTACATACATTACAGTCTATAAGATTAGAGTTGGCACAATCAAAGACGGGAAAATTTTGAGGGAAACGATTTTATTGGTCCCCCATGTTGAATGCAACTTAGAAAAGAAATGCTCTACTCTACCCCTGTTCCACCAAAAAAAATATAACATGGCAACACCGATTTTCCCTTTTTATAACCCCAAAACTACCTCCACGTTTGTTGTTTCCCGCCTTCGATTGTGCCAACTC
>KZ652095.1:111646-125546 GCA_001010745.2 Gerris buenoi
TTTTTTTTTTTTTTTTTTTTTTTTTTTTTTTTTTTTTTTTTTTTTTTTTTTTTTTTTTTTTTCGAGATTTTAACTAATTATCTGTTTTGGGTGTTTTTAAGACCTCCTGAGTGGTTTTCAGCATGACTTCTGTATGTGTGTATGTGTGTTATCATTGTAGCGCTCAGGGTAACCTAGAGAGTTGAAACTACACAGAAGAATCAGTCCTTACTTCTAGCTTTGCCGCCTGGAAAATCAGCCTTCTTGAACCTAGTTTGTTGAGTCAACAAAAGTTTAATAAAAAATCAAAATAACGCCAAAATTAAAATAATTTTAATAAATAAAATAAAATAAGTGAAAATGTGTTATTTTTTTAAAAAATCAGTTAGTTCAAAACGGTCGACCCATTCAAGTACTGTCTAGAATATCCTCCTGCTTCCTCTAGGGTCTCTCTGGAGGCTATTTTAGTAGCCTCCAAAGTGATGAAAAGTTCTGAGGTACTCCATACCCGATTTTTTAATATATCATGTCTTTAAAAAACCCACAAAAAACCCGGGGAAATTAACATGGGTTTTTTTCATTTTACCCAGGTGGGTTTTTTAATATTCCCCACCCGGGTGCCAACCCTGATTACAAACCCTCATGAACTTCATAAACGGCCAAAGGAGCAAACACCCTTTCTCCCCTAGGGCACCCGACTTAAAAAAATTAAAATTTGATTGCGTATTATTGATAGCAGATTTGGATTCTATGGCAAAAAAATAAGTATATTTAACATCTAACATTTTTTTTATACCTCTATTATTTTTCCCCCTATATAAGGGCAAAAGTATACAAATATTGGAGGTAGAGGTAGGTACAATAACATGTTTGATGTAAAATATACTTAATTTTTTCCAATGATTGCAATATGCCATAAAAAATACGAAAAAAAGTTTTAAGTCAGGTCACCATGGGGCAAAAAGGGTGGTTGCCCCTATTGCGGGAGTGGATGGAAATTAACAAGCCCCTCCATAGTACAGATCCCCCAAGTTAGATTCATTAATTCATCTCAAACCGTTCAAAAGTTAAGACGGAGGATGACTTTTGAATCACCTTGTTGGGCTGACTGAAACTTTTCACATCCTCCAAGCTAGAAAATACGAGAAAACTATAAGTTCATAGTTTAACATTTATTTCATTCTATGTGTAATTTCTTCTTCGTGTAATTATTTCAATGTGTAATTCTTTCTGTGTATTATTTTTTCTTTTTGTGTTTGACACCACACTAAAGACCTGTAACCTCTTCAAAAACAAGGATTTTTTTTGATAAAATTTTTAAGTAATTAACAATGTACAAACTAACGAATTGTAAAAAGTGTAGACACATAGTTAGATGACCAGTTTTATGAAAAATTCGAAAAATTAATATTTTTATGACTTAAAGAAATTAAATCAAAGGCTTGTAGATTGTAGATGCCTCAGGAGGAGGTGAAAAATTGCAAAAAGCCTTCGGCCTGTTATTTAATACCCTATAGACCTAGTAGACCTGGAAAAGATCATTTAACTATGACATAGAAAAAAAGTTAACATATTACGAATATTATATAAGAATTTTATATACATAACACACTCAAATACTTACATGGCCAAGCTGATTCTTGGGAATGCCTCCGAAGTTGCGGTTTAAGTCCAAACAAGCTGGCATTATGTAGTTGCTCATAGCAACATCTTTGTTCAAAATAAGAACAGCTATGTCTTGCGAATACTGAGTTTTACCTCCGTTAAAATGCTGTCCGACTATCATTTCACGCACCTGTGCTACAAATAATATGATATGATTTAGATCTGGTTTTAGAATAAATTGGTTAAAAAGTGACACATTTTATTTTATTTTTCACGCGCTTATTGAACCATTATGTTCCACAATAAGTTTCATGGGTATTATGAGTGCTAAAAGCCTCGTCCAGACTGCCGAACCGAACAGAGGAAACGAGCCGAGCATTGGTGTCTGCGCATGCCCAGTCTAAAGTGCGCCTGCGCATCTCACTGCGTGGGCATGCGCAGAGACCAATGTTCGGCTCGTTTCCTCTGTTCGGTTCGGCAGTCTAGACGAGGCTTAACATGTTAGTGTTTCACAAGTTTAACATAATAAATTGGCAGAAAATGGTCTGTAATAAAATATTTGTCGTGTTTTAAAATTAATTTTGCTTCCAAGGGCAAAGGAAGTATTTTGATAATTCCGACTGACACATTATTTTACGTCTCCAAATTCAAAAATTCCAATATGTAAATCCGTTTTGTGTTTTATACAACAGGGAAAATTGTTGATCCCGTTTCTGTCAGTCGGTCTTGAAACGTATCATAGAAACGATTCGACCCATTACAATAAAAAAATTGGTAGTCCATTGATGTTCCCATATAAATTCCCATACCTTCAAAACCCATTGTTTTCAAAAATTATTAACACCTAAATCTTTAAATTTACTAATCAGATTTTTAAAATTTTGTAGCAATTGTGGTTCACTGTTGGACCATAGCGAATCCTTAATAATTTCAAAGATGTGAGCTCTTTACATTTTGCTAAATTGATACTTTTATTCGCGTATAAAATCAAAACATTAAAATATTAATAAATGGAGGGAAAATTAAATATATTATGCCTTGTTCACATTCAGCAATAGAGTAGCGCGAGTATGTTAACAGCTTACTTGTGCTGACCCTGACCATGCTCCTGCGTCCTGCAACTAACGCTGCCTGGTGGGCAGCGCGAGGGGCAAGGAGTGTTTACACTCTGCGTGAAGCTATGTGGCAAACGAATTAGGAGTAAATTTTGGTTTTATGCAATAGGATTATATTCCAGACAACCCTACTGATGTATTATAATTTTGTTAAAGACTATGCATTCTTAAAGGTACTCGTATACTTTGAATATTGGAACCGAAACGTCTTATCCTTGTTATGTTGTTTGTCGAGACCATAACATTAACTTGTCTACTTTGTCATAACATTAACTTAAGATATATAACTCACAGATATATAACTCACAAACTTAATTAATTGTCTACTTGCCATAACATTAACTTAAGATATATAACTCACAGTATGTTTTAGTTCCAAATCCTCCCTTATATACCAGCTGCTGTAATATTTGCCGAAAGCAACCGATATTTCACTGGGATTTTTAACGTTTTTTCCTGGTTCCCAGACACAATGGCCAGCTGAAAATTTAAATATAAAAGATCTTTCGATTAATCATATCTAGTTTTAAAATTATAGTTATTCGTTAAGGGTTTGTATTTTTGGATTTACAAACAGGCAGTTTAAATCAAGATCCGTCTTTGTGTGCAATTTCGTAAGATTTAGATTCACTATCTAACTACATTTTTGCTTACGTGTACGAGATTCATTACATAAAGAGGTAAAATGCATTATATATATTTTAGGCTTACATTACAAGCCCCAAGGTGAAGAATTCCAACCAATTCACACACTTAATATACTTTAATATATGCAATATACCTTTATTATATTTTATCGCCGAAGCGCTAACACTATCTAAGGATACATTAGATTAATGCTTAATGTATTATTAATATATATAGTGTAGTTAGTCTTGCTATTATTATATCCAAAGGGTTTGTAAAATAAAAATAACATACAAACCTGTAAGTACTTTATTGGTATCTATGAGAGTTCCACCGCACTGAATATTGTAATGGACTTGTCCATCTTTATCAGTTATCTTCCAATAAATTCCCGTATGCCATGGATATTTAGCGTACTTTGTTTTCTTGCTGTTAGATAATAGAGCCTCACCCACGACATATGGCTTTCCACATTCTAAAAACCGATTATAAACAAAATTAACCGATAATATAACAATTGAATTATTCTATAACTGATGGACATTACTATCATCATCTTTTAAAAATAATTGATTCTTTTGAGTTGCCTTTGACTCATGAAGCGATGCAATGGCCCACGAGGGAGACTGGTCTCACCACATCTTTCAATCTTGGTGGGTCTCATTGTATGTTCTAGCAAAGTAAAACATTCCTAATGTAATAACGAATTAAATTATTATACCTAATAAAGCGTTATTAATGCGTTAATAATAATGCACTTTCTTTTGGTAAATGTAAACAAACGAGTTCAGTAAAAGTGATATATACTATACTGTGTGTGAGAGAGTTAGGAGATACCTCTCGAGAAGAGGGGAGTCCGAGGGAAAAAGGGGGAGAGTGATATATACTAAAGGGGGAGCTTGAGAGAGGTATATCAGAATGTTAGCAAGACAAGGAAATGGATAGTAGTGCGCATAACCCCACTACCTCAGCCGCTCTCCTACTCTAGACTCAAGCATCTTCACCTCACCCTTCTCATTCCATAACTATGCACACACCTTGCAAAAAAAGATCACTAAATCAGGACTATAGCTAACGTGATATTTTACAGTATGTGTGTTTTTGTCATCATTGAAAAGAAACATAAGATCAATTTTAATGCTTCACTCTAGAGTGCCTCGACGTCGCAGTGGCCGCTTTTCGGGGGTTGTCAAGCGAAGCGAGTAGGGGGCGGAGCCCCCTAGTTTTTTTTATTAAATATATTATATTTTTGTATTTTATTGTATTGTTTTATCAAATACATATATTATATTGAAAAGTAACATTTTTTCTAGCTAATATAATACGTAATATTTGATGACTTACCTGGAGTACACTCTGCTGAGATATCGTGCTCAAGTGTTCCGTCAATTTTGCACTTGGTTTTAGTAGCATAATTTACCAATAGTTGCTTCTTGAACTGTCTCTTGCATTCTACATTAATTACTGTACCTGGTCTCATCATAGCCTCACAATTTACAGCTTCCCCTTGATATTGGCAGTGTAACTGCAATGATCTGTAGTCCAACGGAGGGCACAGTTCTAAAATAAAAATAAATTACAATATCAGATTAAATTAGTTAAATATGCTGTTGCTTTAATAATTGGAAAAAAGTATAATTGGTTACAATACGTACTTAAGCATTTGCTTTCCTTGAGATCAGGAATCCATTCACCATTGTCGCACACTGTGTGCTTAACCTGAAATAATAAGTATTTCATCTTCTTTAGTTAAAATATTTTGGTTTTCCACTTCTTTCATTTCTTATTTTTACTACGTTTTTATTAACTTGGTTTCTTGTTTGTTTGTTTGTCCGGTACAAATCTTGCAATCGAATTTTAACTAACATCGCGAGTAGCTAGACATTTGAAACTTTCAGAACAGCTCAGAACACGATGACAATGCATTATTTTAATACTTTGTCATTTTTTAGCAGAATTTAATTATTTTTCAGCAAGTTTGCTGTATGGAAAGTTAGTTCGGAAAAAATCCGCAAGTTATTTTATTTGTTTAGTCACATCCAATTATTTTGGCAATCTTCATTTTGACGGGTTTCAAATTTGTATTTTTTTTATTAGAGGTAAACATTGAATGACAGCGAAAAAGGAAAAGTAAACAAATAAATTAATTAAGTGACGTGACCAGATTAAAATTCAGAACTATTTTTTTCACTAACATTATATTATAAAACAATGAAAAATATATATTAATCATTTCATATATGATTTAACAGAACATTTGAAAACGTAGTATATAAAAAGTTCTTTTTATCATGAAATTTTAATTTTAAATTCTCGTATATTTGTTTATAATAACCTTAATTTAAAAAGTTATATACATATATTAGGATGAAGGTGGTATTGCGATTTTAAATAAATTACACACCTTATTTTTCAAATTTACGTTATTTTTCAAGAAAAACTATTTGAGGTTGACGACTATAAAGTTGCATGGAGCCTAAAGAACTGATACTGATAGCGCTAATTCTTATTTTTAATATTTTAAGTAATATTTTTAACTTTAATTTCAGTTTTATAAAACAAAATGAAGCCAAATTTATTATATTTTAAAATATTACATCCTCATAGTATACTTCAAATATTAAATATAATAAAATCAGTTGTAGATGCTTACCGAAACACCAAGCTTGGCGAAGCTTCTTCCCGAGGGGCAGGTAATCTGGTACCTTGAGTGGGAAGGAGCGGAGTACTTATTACTACAACCATTTGAACCTCCACATCTCAAAATTGAGAATATTTCATTTCCTTCAGGTATCTCACACGGCTTTCCATTATCACTAATAAACAAAAAACATTATGTGTATGTGCAATTTACAATATTGTGAATCTTATAAAATTAATAATTGATTTGAAAAGTGCTCGTTGGTAAATAGATCGCATAAAATGATTAAAATCATCCTAAATGATAAAATAGTATAAAATATCATATATGACCCTCTTAAATGAAGCTCACGTCCCTACAACACAATTTATTTATTACGGCCAATATTATATAATAATCAGAGAGATTAGCAGGTCCTAAAGGAAGCATTTTTCTTCATTACCCACCTAATCAAATAGAGGTGGGCAAGCTAGTTAGGCGTCAACCATCAAAAAACATCACGATACCTTCAAATATCGCATTGATAACATCATTTATAATTGTATAATCAAGTAGTGTCCCGAAGACGGCGACGACGACCCACCTCAAAATGATTTGTTTGTGCTAAGTTTAGGCCACATTTACTAAGTTCACTAAGTCATTATGAAAGCGTTTCGGATCTGATTCGTATTCAAAACGATAAATGTTCACACAACAAAATAATACAGGTGATTCATCCGTCGTTCTCCGTTCACATAGCGATGGATAGCCAATTCTCTTTACCCCCAAATTAATTCCAATTTATTTGGTACATTAGGGTGGGTAACTAATTAAAATACTAGCCTAATTTAAATGTCTACTAGATATTTTCAATAGAAGAAAAGTACATATCAAATCCAGTCAATACCGGCATAGTATGTATTTTTAATATAAATATTATGTGTTTTATATTTAAAATGATTTATTATGGCCTAAGGATTATGAAGAATACCTACACGAATTCTGTTTACAAACGACGATTCCCTTTACTTCTAAATTTTACATGTTTGTCATGTTCCCTTAACAACTAATAACATACATGAGATCTAATATGAAATAGGTTAAATTTAACGTACTTTGACTGAAATTTGACTGAACAAAGAACCGGATCTTCATCTGAGCCATCTTCACAATCCTTATTATCGTTGCAAACTAAATCGGTCCTTATGCAGTTTGAACTGGAACTGCAGTTAAAGTAGCCGACTTGCGAACACCTATAACAAAAGATGTATGAGTAAATGTTGTGCTTAGAAAGTGTATAATGTTAATGAAATGTAAAATCACAGTGTTGTGTTTATAGTCCAGGAGATAGCGTGTAAAAAAGTTTCTTACTAACATCAAGCTAGAATTTAGTGCATAAATACATCATCTAGTGCCTATTAAGAATAGGTGGTCGGCTAAGTTCGTCTGTGAGACATCGCTTGGCAATGGGCATTTGAACAAAACAAACCGGTGGAGAGTGGCTATTTCCCACCCTTTTTGGTGGACAATATGTGATTTTCATGATCCTGAGTAGGGTAGAGCGGGGCTAGTTGAGCATAGGGGTAAGTTGGGCAATTTAAATATCTCTGAAACTACGCATTTTACAAAAATACTTCACATGAAGAAAAGAAGGGTACGAGGAAGGAGAACACATCGCTTGACCTTCAGTTGCCCTGTGACAATCGAGAAAGATAACAGAAACATTTTTTAATTTCCATTGTAAAAAGTAAAAAAAATGACAATCGTTATTTTTCTCCATGACTCGTACAAAAACAAACAAATGCAATCACGAAAATGTTAATATTTTATGTATTTATTGTAATTTTGATTATAATTAGCTGTTTAGTCCCAAGTCCACCCATTTTTTTCACAACCTAACTTTTTAGATAAAAGTCTAGTCGGGGTTAGTTAGGCAGGCATGCTCAACTTCACTCCTATACCACTACAAAAAGTTAAATGTTTATTATGTTTTACAAATACTATACAGACTCTCGTTTTAGGATGGCAGACCGTTATAGTCGTGCCTTTTTATACTTTTCAATATCAATTTGTAAAATAATTGTAAAAAATAGTTAAATGCCCTGCATTTCATTTTAGGATTCAGACTTATAAAAGAAAAACNTTTTTTTAATATATGATGCATATTAAGGTACTATCAAATTTAATAAAGTTAACACAATTTAATTTATGACAAAGCAATTTAAAAAAACAAGTGGCAAATATGTGATTGTACAATGTTACTGTAGGGAACTATTCGTTTATATTAATTAATATTAACTGTATTCTGTATAACCAAGTAATAAGCAAGGTGTTGCAACATTTTTTGGAATTATTATCAGAAATTAAATTTTTCATCCATGTCCAGTATTTTCTATAGGATCGCCCCACTGTGCATCGCTTGACCTTCAGTTGCCCTGTGACAATCGAGAAAGATAACAGAAACATTTTTTAATTTCCATAGTAAAAAGTAAAAAAAATGACAATCGTTATTTTTCTCCATGACTCGTACAAAAACAAACAAATGCAATCACGAAAATGTTAATATTTTATGTATTTATTGTAATTTTGATTATAATTAGCTGTTTAGTCCCAAGTCCACCCATTTTTTTCACAACCTAACTTTTTAGATAAAAGTCTAGTCGGGGTTAGTTAGGCAGGCATGCTCAACTTCACTCCTATACCACTACAAAAAGTTAAATGTTTATTATGTTTTACAAATACTATACAGACTCTCGTTTTAGGATGGCAGACCGTTATAGTCGTGCCTTTTTATACTTTTGAATAAAAATTTGTAAAATGCTTGTAAAAAAAAGTTAAATGCCCTGCATTTAACTTATAAAAGAAAAACGTCAAATAAGTCAAGTGAAGCTACAAAATTTCAAAATCTAAAAAAAATATTTATTTGGTAATTAATAATGTTGTATTGTAGTTTTAAGCAATTTCCATAACACTATTAAACCTATTCTTTCCATTGCTCAACTTGTCCCATACCCTTGCTCAACTTACCCATGCCATGGGGCAGGTTAAGCAACTAGAAGATTTCTCGCATTAATGATAATATTTTCTAAACTAGATCTGAAATAATTTTATTTTCTGAAGACATTTAAAGAAGGGTAAATTACTGATCTAACATTGAAGGAACCAAGTAAATCCGATGAACTGTTTAGGAGTTATATAGATTATATAAAAAAACTGCTCAACTAGCCCCGCCCTACCCTACTAACTAAGTAGACCAATAATCAAGTTTGTTAGTTTGTCACTTAATAGGTTTGTTAGCCATGTATACTCTAAATCAAAGAAGTCACCAATTAACAAACTACCATCAACTTGATTTTTGGTCTACTAACTAATTTAGTACCCAGGATCATGAAAATCATATTTATTTATATATTTATTTGTTTTGATTGTACAAGCAAGGTTTACAATATACAATCAGAGTCCCCAAACAGCTCATGCAAACAAAACGGGGCACTCAAATAATTATAATAATAAAGATTTAAAAATTTAGCAACAATTGACTAGAATGAAAAAAAAATATTGTCAAGCAAATATGGCGGGACATGACTGCTCTCCACCGTTTTGTTTTTTTCAAATTTCTACTGCCAAGCTATGTCCCGCAGACAAACTTAGCGGTTCACATATCCTTAAAAGGCACCAAAATAATTACTGATACACAAACTTCTAGCTTGATGTTAATCAGACACTTTTTAGCACGCTATTTCCTGGACTATTAGAATGTGTATAATGTTAAAGAAATGTAAATTGAGTAAAACTTTAACTTGCAAATGTTTACAATATAATCTTACTACTTATTAACTATAATCATTTGTGTTTACATGTCAAATTCTTTAAGTTTGAAGACGGTTTTTCTTATCCACTCAAGGTGTTTAAAGGTCTTAGTAGCGATTCCAAAATTCGTGTTTGGTAGTTGTACACTGACGACACCTACGAGATAATACCTTCCGTCTTGTTGAACAGTTACCGGTCCTCCTACATCGTCATCTTTAAAGCCCTCCACTAAAACAAAACAATTTAATTTAACCCATCCTAAATAATAATAGCTTTCTTTGATAAAAATTAAATTATGATTATGTTAGATTTCTTACCGAAATCAAATTTTATGCAGAATTTATCATTAGTCATGAAACGCTTGAATAGAGGATCGGAAAATGTTTTTACACATTCTCCTACGTCCATCAGAGTGACTAAAGACTCCCTCAGATTTACTCCATACTTGCCGGAACTTTCAACTTCATTTCCTTTTAACTGCAAACCCCATCCTGCGATCTGAAAATCAAGCATTTCTATAAAACCTAATCAACACAATTACGTTATATTAGCAACTTGTACATGTACATGCTTCACAGATTAGTTAGCCGAGCCACTTTTTACACTTTAAGGTATATTATTTCAGGTAATTTTACGTTTTATTTAGCATAATATATCTACTTACAAATGCCTCTCTAGGTGTGTCTTTACTATTCCACAAGCATGCAGGTCCTAAAAAGTTTGTTTTTTTAATAGGTTCTGCTAACTTTATGATGGCCAAGTTTCGAGCGTAACCTTTTGTATCTCCCTCGTAGCGGTCCCTTACCACAATTTGTTTAACCTAAAAGATATATATAATTTTAAGATTATAAGTAAATAATGACATATTAAGCTTAAGCCTTAATATTATAACAAAAAATCATGAACTTTCATATTAAGCATTGCTAATTTCAAAGTATTTACTTACTTCCACTTTCTTTTGAAAGGATTCATCGACATTGTAATCTCTCTTGAGTTTTCCAGCGCTGATACGAATCGTATTAATTGAATATGGCTGACGCGAATCTGACGGATCTTTGACGCAGTTAGCAGCTGTAAAAAAACGAATTCACATTAGATGGAAATGTTTCAAAATAAACTACAACCTTTATACTTTCAATGAACTCTTTAATTGAACTTATCTTGAATTTGTATCCTGTTGGTGAATGAAATCACCAGACTGCTGAACGTAATACAAATTACTAGCATAATTCAAGGCTTTGTTACTAAATGTTTTGTACTTTTTGACTGATTAACTTTCGGCAGGAAATATTAAAATTCTCAAGCAAACATGATTAACTTGTATAAAATGTTAATTTACAATGAAATTAAATATTTCAGTAAATTATAGTCATGGTTACATAATTATTAGGTTGGCAGAATAACAGTTAAATTTAGAAAACCTGCTTGCAGAACGAACATATCTTGCCCATCGAGCTATGAGCGGCAACATTTTAGTGAACATTTTAAGATAAATGCGAATGGAAAAAAAAATCATTGGAGTCTAAAGCCTTTTATAAACTAGTAGCGGTAGAATGATAGGATATAGGATTAGAGGACTGGGTGAAGGCCAAAAATTGTTGAAATTCTCAGCGATATTCACCCTATAATTCTTATCCACAGAAGGAACGATAAGAATATATCTATAATAACACGTTTCTTATGTAAATATATCTACTGGTATATAATATATTACCTACATGTGAGGACTATATCATCGTAAATGAGAGTTCCAGAGCACAACAGAGTATGATGGTTATTGTGTCGAACTTTGTAGATGCCCACGAACCACGGTTGAGCACCTAATGGTGCTTCTTGAAATTTGCTAGTTTTGCCTATTAAACTTCCAGTCGCTCCTCCAGTACCACAATCTGAAAAATGAAAGCGTCCATTGTTAAAAATATTATGAATCTCAAGCGACAGGTCAAAATTGGATGACAAGATTGCACTTTTAATCGAACAACATACCCTGTGTAAATCAAAGAATCACTGTTCTAAAAAAAGAACCTTCTTAACGAAAAAACCATTTGTATCCATCAGAAACATTATACCTTAAATAAACTTTTACGTATAAGTGAATTCTTATTATGTAAAAACTATTTTTGTAATGCCTCTGTTAAAATTAATAGATAATTTTTTGTGTTAAGAAGTTTACGCAGCATATTAAAAGAAATTAAAGGTTACGCTGGTAAATTATTACTAAAAAAAACATTCTTGTTCAAGCACCCCTTTACGATAAGTTGATGAAACGCTTAACATCGGTGCGTCCCTTCATAACTCTGAGATCTCCATCTGCATCGTTATATTTTTAAGGAACGTTCTAGTTCTTGCACTCCATTTAGGCGAAATCCCTTCATACCTGCTACGTTACGCTTTTACAGCACCCTGTTGAAACACTATCATAATATACGCTCGTTATTTAAAAAACGCCGAACGTTGTATTCAACTTATTTCAGTTTATTCAAGCAGGAACTTTGAAAGACAGTAATGGTTTCCTTTATAAATCCACTTCATCCGATTTTATTTAGGTTATACTAACCGCATATTGAAGGTGCCTCATCCGAGCTATCAGCGCAGTGACCCCAGCCATTGCAGACATCTGACAAAGAAACGCATCCCCCTCCAGTACAACGGAACTGCTCCCTGCAAAAGAAAATATAATACGTTTATATGTGTGATGACACCGTTTTTTATTGCCACTGACATCAACCTCTGCTGTTTATAAAAAAAAAAAAAAAAAAAAAAAAAAATCAAAGAGAAAGGTCTGCAACTTCCAGAATACATGGGTAGGTCTGACAGTTTTTCCAGCAAATATTAATGTAACTGACTATAAAGATTAGTACTTCAATGTATCCAAATTAATACATATGATTAGAAATTGGTGTATTGACTGATGTTTTGTGTTAATTAACCATAATGTTACAGACGTGTCAGTACATACTCATTACTTATTTAAGTCCGTTTCCTTTACTTAGTTAAAATTTAATTAAAACATTTATTTTCTCGTAAAGCCAACATGTCCATCGTATCTTAATAAATGTTTTAAATAAATTATAATGAAGTAAAGAAAACGGATTTAAATAGAATAGTCAATAGTCTTATAATCTATAATGACTGGGTATAATAGACGCGCAGGTGGATTGTCGTGAGGGAAATTTCTAAGAAAAAATGCTTGCGTACAAGTCTGCAAGACAGTGAGACATTTCATGAAACGATTTGGTGTCGTTTTTTTTAATAACGCATATTGGTGTCTTTTCAAATTAATGTAGGGCTACTGCACGCTACTTTCGGTAAACTATAAAATTTTCATACAAATCACATCAGTACTTTCGAAGCTATAGGGTAAATAAATGTATGCTTGTGCTCATGTGGAAGAGAAACAAATGAACGCAGAATGTTGTAACTTATATGAGATATATGAGACCATCAATGGGCTAATCATGATCTACCATCCAAATTTCATTAAAATCGGACGTGTAGTTTTTAAGTAATGGTGGTTCGCAACAATTGAACGACAGACCGACACGGAACCAAAAATGTTCCCTCATATCTGAAACGGATTTCTGTCTAGGAATTTTTCAAATCGAAGACCTAAAATTTTTTCGTTCTTCGGAATGATAACATAGCTTCCGTTACTTCCGGTAAGCTCGTGAGCAATACCATACAAAAATATAAAGTTTAAATCAATCAACACCAAGAATCAAGCAGAGAGTTCAAACAAGTATTCCGGGTAACAATTATAATGAGGAAGCCAAGAGAGAATAAAGAACGAGGGAGAAAAAATAGAGTGTGATAGAGATAAGGAAGTGCTAAGATAAGAATATGCATAGTGTAGAAATAAAGAATAATAAACTCGAAACATGATAATTAATTAAATAATTTTAATTTCAAGTTATAATTTTTTATTTTAATATTCATTCTATAGCCCTCACAAATCTGACAGGTGGGGGGGGGGGGCTAATCCGAGCTATCAGCGCAGTGACCCCAGCCATTGCAGACATCTGACAAAGAAACGCATCCCCCTCCAGTACAACGGAACTGCTCCCTGCAAAAGAAAATATAATACGTTTATATGTGTGATGACACCGTTTTTTATTGCCACTGACATCAACCTCTGCTGTTTATA
>KZ652095.1:138966-150790 GCA_001010745.2 Gerris buenoi
GCTCGAGTCAGGAGCGTTCCAACAAGACGGAATCACAAATCAATTTCCAACTGAGTAATTTTCGCGCATGCGCATTATGTCAATCACGGACTAATCCGAAACTGATTTGGAACTGGCGGTTGGAACAAACCTAATAGTAATATGTATGACGCCACTAATGACCCTATGCAGTTGAAGCTGATTTAAAGAAAAATATATTGGCTATTCTTCAAGCGTCATTGAGAATATGTGTCACTGAGATGCTGTGTGTAAAAGGTTTAGGGTAGGACATCGTTTTTGAGGAATCTATAATTTTACCATATAAAGGAGATCTCTCTCAGATCTTAAATCGGTTGAAGACAAAGAAGAGAGTGACAGAAATTATCTGAATCGGGAGGCTTGATGTCAACGGGTATTGGCAGCATTTTTTACATATTCTTCCGGGAGGGGCTTTTACACCCGAAGACGCAAGCCACAGGTCACTGAACAAAACCCAGGTGGGAAAACCAAACTACTAATCTGTGTTGAGTGTTAGGTCGGACAACCATGTCTCACATCTCGATTTTTTTATCACTACAAAAAGTGCAGATCAAGGTTTTCCAGACCCAAACCTGCTGGTGCTTAACTCTTTCAATCAACTATATTATTGTATAAACAATGCTAGGTGAACATTCAGCGGGGGCCTGATCCGGGAAATATACCCAGAGTATATTTCAGTGGTCAGTGGTCAATTTGAACCCTTGTGCTCCATCGCTTCTTAACCTTCAAAATTGCATTTTAATTTTTTTTTTAATATCACTGAATATGCTCTCTAAGCGAATAAATACTTATCTATAAAAATAAATACCTATCTATAAAAGTAAATAACTAAAAAGCTCAAATTTACTAATATTTTAAACTCTGGACATTTATAAATTTAAAGTTAAAGTTATTTTTGTGGTTGTGGTGGAGGTGATTTCTTTATTAAATCCATGCTACAAGCTAGCACATGTGTTAAAAGTATTTAAACAGTATTGCTTCTTCATTTATTTACTTTTCGTGCAGGTTCCTTCTCAATCCTTTTGTTCTTGCGCAAGGTCAAAGATTTACAGAACTGTTTTACTCCTAAAGTAATTACTTATATTATCCTTAATTTATTTATAATTTGATTACATCATCTTAACTAATAAAAAACAATATGAGTTTTATAAAAATTAAAGACAATATATACATAAACGTTTTAATTTGAAACAAAAATGATAAATTATCCTACTCAGCTATAATTTTGTTGCACGGATAGTAATTCATCATTGTCTAATTATATATATATAATATAATATTATAAATAGCATGCATGCTATGATGCAACTCCGAATGCTCGCTAAACTGTGCATACTCCCGCGATTAGTATCACAATACATTTTTGTTTATTATTAATCCCTGTTACTAGAACAGCATGAGATTCCTGATTTTAGTTGCGGATTCACAAATGTTTGCTTGTGATCCAATTCTATTTTTTTAACTTCTGCGTAGTACATTGAACGTAAATTTTCTCTCGACGAGATAATATAATAACTAAATGGCCTTACTATACTTTAGTATAATTGTTTGACAGACTTATAGAAGTGAAAATATATTAAGCGATATAAATTAATTCCATTCAGTAAGTGGACAATAGGGGAAATGTTATCCCTGTGTCTCCCATTGAATTCGAATGATATTTATCGTTGATTGGGGGGAACAATAAGAAACACGATGCAAAATTTAGAAAAGAGGGTATCACTGCGCTTCTTGCCTATCGAAGATTTCTTTATTAGCTTACTGTATCTTTTTTGGTATCTAAGCAAACATTACTATTACTATTTTTGAAATTCTATTCAATATTCTATTATTTCCCCAGTAATCGCCGCAATGATACGGCCTCATCCGAACTGTTTATACATTTTCCGTGAACCATCTTTTGATGTGTCGGGTATACCGTATACCACCAACTCTCGGTGGGAACACGATCTTTTTATCATTTTGATACACACAAGTTCGATACAAGAAAAAAGGTCACGATCATGATCATGATACGCGTATTTGATACAAGAGTAAACCCAGCTTTAGAAAGATGGCCTGATTTAAGTGTCGATAATATAAGAGCTTGATTCTAGAGGAAAGAAAAAGTTAAAGAATCAAAACAAAAATTAAAAAAGTCCAGTCATGCACCATGACTTAATGAGCGAATTTTCAAAGAAATCTGCGTATTATTAGCTTATGATAATACAGGAAAATTTTGGTTTACAATTTGGATGGGAGAAAAATAAATAAATAAATAAAAAATTGGTACACAGGGGTACGGGGGTACAAAAGTCAAAATAGTATTTACCCTTCAAAAAGCACATCGTTAGAAAGCTCTTTAAGAGTACAGTAATTGTTGTTATGTACACTTTTATCATATTTTCAAATAAAAGGGGGGTAAAATGGAAAAAACATGTTTTTATGCTATTTTTGACCCTAAATGGTCAAAATTTTACCCCTTAATGAACTCCAAAAATGCTGGCCAACGAACTCATCCTTTCTTTTGATATTATTGACATTTTAAATTTTTTTTTGAAATTTTTAAGTACATCCTAAGGAGAGATATCGTCTGGAGTGAGTAAAAAAAAGTGTTAAAATTTAGGGATCGATTCTGGGATTCAGAATGGCCTGAAACGGATTTCCATGAAAAAAAATTCAAAAATTCGCATTAATAGCTTAATTTTCTTCGAAAATTCGCTAAAATGGAAGTTAGAACTTAAGTGAATATGGATGCGAACGGCAGAGTGATGCACCAAAAAGGGTTCACTAACAGATTTCTGTCCTCATATTTTTGAAGTGAAACTTCTTTTGGTGCATTAGGGTAAATTGGTCAGGATTAGATCAAAATTGAAACGTCAGACCAAAAGTTAATAATTTCTTCCAACCTTGAGACTCCACGGTTGCCGTGCTGCGGTGCCAGACTTTTTGCTTCTCACACTTCGCTTCACACTACTTATTTCATTTCGAGAAAAATATTTCATTTAATTTAAGAGAGATGGTCTTCGATTAAATTTAACATAATCATTTCTTAATCCTAAATTAAGTAAAAATAATAATATCGACAACAAATGCAAGGAGAGCAATGTATGAAATCAACTCTTTGTTTTCTAAAAACTAAGATGTGTCACTTCTAACGCGTAAGATTATCACACATCTTTTTTTTCTTACTTTTCCTCACCTTTGGTAGGAAAAGTATTGTTTTTTTTTTGTTTTTTTTCCGAGATTTCAACTGAATTATCCTTTTTGGGTATGCATGTGTGATATCATCGTAGCGCACAGGGTATTTAACCTAGAGGGTTGAATCTTGGCAGAAAAATCAGTCCTTACTTCTAGTTGTGCCGCTCGGAAAATCAACATTTTCTGACATCTTCCCAGTTCCCTGAGTCAGCAAATTTTTTTAAAAAATCGTAAAAAATCAATAAGTTGAGTTGAAATTTAGCTCGAATGTACCTCTATGTATGTCAAACTAATCCACCAAATTTAAATTTGAAATTAGGCGCCTTTTTGATGTTATCGCTTTTTGAATTTTGAAACTTTGACGCTTATAATAATACTGAAAGTAAAAATACGTTTTTGACGTACAGCATATTGTTGGAACCGATAAAAAATAAGGAAAAAATATAAAAACACCCGATGAAATTCCATTAATTAGTTTAAAAGTTATAAGCAAACATATAATAATTAATTAGCACGATACTTTCGTTAAACGTAAAAGTTTGTTTAAACGTGTCAAAATACCGCCAAAATTCAAATAATTAAATGAAAGAAATGGAATAAATAAAAGTTATGTATTTTTTATTTATTTAGTATTTTTTTTTTTTTTATTCTTGAAAAATAAATAAATCAGTTAGTTCAAAACGATCACCCGCCCAAGTACTCACCATACCTAATGCTGCTTCTTCCTGCTGCAAAGCATCAGGTGAGGCCTCTTTGGTGGCCTCCAAAGTGAGAAAAAGTTCCAAGTTACCCCGAACCCGATTATTTTAATTCGGACACAAAACAATTTTGCTCTTTAGAATGATTTAATGCTTCTATTACCTTCGGAAAGCTCGGAAATAAAAATGATAAAAAAATAACATTTATAAGTGAATTGCTGAATGCTTGTGATCCATGTGTGTTCTTACGGTTTTGGTTCTTACTGGTATTTAAAGTCGAGTGAATATAATTATGACGCTAAATAAAACAACTTAAGGATATACAATTTATTTGTTAATCATTTTTGGTTTATTAGAACGTGCATAATGCAGAAAATTGTTTGATGAACGTACAATTAATTATAACAACTTCATACAATTCAATTATTCATATATTAGTATTTGAAATTTAATAGTAGGTATAGTTATGAGCTAAAACAAATGAATCGTTTTTTTCTTTTTTCTGTAATCCATTTTTATTCGCTTATTACCGATATTAAAATTGCTGGGAACTCCCAGGGTACATTAGATAATTGAAAGCATGCAAAGTGTACTGTTTATTCACATATTTTAAAATATAAACATTAGATTAACTCAATGAAAAATAGCAGGTGGGCTCAAAAAATTTGTTTTAAGGGCCCCTATTCCAAAAATGAGTTTATAAAATTGCAATCTGTCTGTAGTCTGTAAAGACGTGAGGGGCCTAACCTCATGGGCCAAACTTGATGAAATTTGGCATACAAGTTCAGCAAATACCCTTAGCAGAAACAGAGAAATTAATTCGGGCTCTAAATTTAGGGTCGCTACTACCGAAATCTCTTATAAAGTAGAAAACATTAGCATTGTCTTTGACGGTTAATGTTGTTTTAAACGGTTCAGTCTTGACTAAAAAATTCTAAAATATAGTACATTTATATGCGGGTATTACGATATTAGTTGTATTTCCGGGAGAAATCAGTATCCGACTTATTATGAAAATTAATCTGATTTTATTAAAAATAAGATAGAAATAAAAATCCACCAATTGGACACTTTTTAAATATGTTTAAAAATTAATCAATTTTACACATACATGTGTACTTGAATGTATTATGTAGTGTACACATGCATGTGTATTTGTATATATGTACAGTACACATGAATGTGTACTTGTATATACGTACTTATGACGAGAGAGGTTAATAAAAAGTGTACACATGCATGAGTAATGTACGTATACACAAAATCATTGGTTGTTTTGACTGAGGTTTTGGTATCACTTCATAAATGTGACTAGGGAGGTTAATAAAAAGTAACACAATAATATTGTCAGCGCGTTTCAACATTTATAATATAGTCTTCAGTGTATATACATGTCGAAACACGAATGTTTAATAATATAAAATTGTGGCGACAATATTGTTGTGTTACTTTTTATTAACCTCCCTTGTCACAATTATGAAGTGGTACCACAAAACCTCAGTCGAATCAACCAATCATTTTGTATATACGTACATTACTCATGCATGAGTATACTTGTATGTAAGTATAGTACGCATATACTTACTTACTTGGTGTGTACTTGTACATATGTACATTACACATAAATGTGGACTTGTACATACATACTGTTATGTAATGGAAACAACTAAATAAAATTATGTAATTATATATATTGTTTATAGAACAAATATCTAGTTTTTAAGGCAGAGTAGTTTAATTTCTTTGTATTATAACGATTTTATTTGCTTAGATTAAAACTGCTGGGAACTCCCAGGATAAATTACGCAATTGTCTATTCTTTTTGAGTTTCTCATACAAATAGTATTTATAGGCAGTAAGTATTGTGATGGCAAACAAATTCGGTTTAGTTGGATTTATATGTTGTGAAGTCTCTTAAGTCCAGTGGTTTTTGTCTGTCTGTCGTCTTCGCAGACGTGCTGAGCATAATCTAAAAGGACACTTGCTATGAAATTTGGCGTACATGTTTAGAAATGATTTCTGTCTCAAAATTTAAGGTGATACTATAAAAAAAAGAAGGAAGTATATTTTGAAAAACGGTTGCATCGATTATCATTATACAATTCTAAAAATGGGACTCCTTAAGCCGGGTTTACACGGGTAGAGTAAACAGGAGAGTAGAGTGGCGAGTAGAGTAACTCTACCAATTTTACTAGAGGTCGACCAAGAAGTCATGAACACGGTAGAAACTAAGAGCTTAGCTTCGTTTAAAGTCGTAACTTCCGAGTATTGCCGAAGTCAGTATAGTCGGGTGCTATTCTAGTTTGGATGACATGCGTAGTTATGTCAAATCTCACGAATAATAACAGGAAGGTTTTCAATCTGTTAGGTTTCCTGCTTTGTTTGTTTTTATACAGTACGAGTTATAGTCACAATCACAACTGTCCTAAACGATTTTCGTACGATCCACAAATCCACGGGAAGATGCAAATACAAAGTACGCTACAAATCAAAAGTCAAATCAAACTCAGAAATAAAGAGAAATAATCAATAAATAATAATATAAAGATACTGTCGTAAAGATAGTGGAAGTGATTTCTTATCAGGTACAGTGTTGCCCGCAGCAAAAAATATAGAAGTTAAAAAAATAAAATGATTAATAATCAAAGAACAACACTGTGTTTTTTGACAGTGGTCTATTTTATTAAAAACTGACTCTACATGGCGACACTAGCGCACTCCTCAGATTTCCATGACTTCTTGGTCGACCTTTAGCTACTCTACTCTACGGAGCGTTTTTTCAGGTTTCTACGGGTAGAGTTACTCTACTCGCTACTCTACTCTCCTGTTTACTCTACCCGTATAAACGCGGCTTTAAGTCCCGGCGCTGGAGTCTATTTTTGTCTCCCATTGTTAATAATAATTATAATTTGATTTAAATTAAAATTTAAACTTAACGTAGTATGAATACTACCAAAAACTTCAACATACAAATTTAACCATACTCCGTTTTCCCGGGAAAAATCTAGTTTTGAGTACATACATAATATATTGTTAATATTTAAAATAAATCTAAATGGTCTTTCAACGTAGCTGATGTTTTTGCTGAATTTTCTTTCAATAAAACATCATGAGTATTTTTCTACTTAACGGTATTAAGTAGTAAGGTATTACTACATAACGGGATTAACAACATAAGAGGTAATTACTACATTCCGTGTTCATATATGCAAATTAGCAATCTACTACATATGAAACTAATGAACAGTTTCAAAATTGATTGCTCTTGTTTTCTACCCATTAAGGAGACTAATCCGACCAAATTTTGTCTTTTTGTAGCGTCAGTAATAGGGATGGAGTCTAATTGATTTTATTTTTTTTTTTATCGTAAACGAGGCATTAGGTCTATAATATGATAATATATTATGACAACACATCAATCTTGATGTGTTATAACAACTGTGATCTGTGATAACAATTGCATAGTGACATATAGGATGAATATTTACAATCGTGATTTCGTTTGCAAAGAGAGACAAACAAGTTTAATTATTATTATTACAAGCATGATTTTTGTTTAAACCGAGAGACAAATCTGACAATATTTGCACAGATAAACAAACGGGGTTGAGTTATTAAAAATATTATACACATTGAAAAGAGGCACGGGTTGGGGTTTTTACAATCATGATTTCGTTTGAACCGAGAGACAAATTGGTTGGGTTTTTACAAATATGACTTCATTTTAAACAAAGAGACAAACGGGCGGAGTTTTTACAAATATGATGTTGTTTAAACAGAGAGACAAATGTGGTAAAATTTGAGCGGATAAACAAAAGGGTTGAGATTTTACAAACATGATAATTTAAACAGAGAGACAAATGTGGCACCATTTGAACAGAGAGACAAACGGGATGAGTTTTTACAAATATGATATCGTTTAAACAAAGAGACAAATGTGGTAACATTTGAACGGATAAACAAAAGGGTTGAGTTTTTACAATCATGATAATTTAAACAGAGATATAAATAGAGAGACAAATGTGGCACCATTTGACCAGAGAGACAAACGGGTGGTTTTTACAAACATGATATCGTTTAAAAAGAGAGACAAATATGGTAAGATTAGAACAGAGAGACAAATGTGGCACCATTTGACCAGAGAGACAAACGGGTTGAGTATTTACAAACATGATTTCGTTTAAACAGAGAGACCAAAGTGGTAACATTTTAACAGATATAGACAAACGGGTTGAGTTATTAAAAACATCATAAAATTTTAACAGAGAGGCAAACGAGTTGGATAATTACAAACAAGAGTTAGTTTCTCTTGAACCATTCTCTTGAGAGATAAACGAGTTGAGTTTTTTTTACAAACATGACGTTTTACAAAAGGGGTGATGTCTGGTGCCCATTTTTTAGCACCGTTATATTATGATAAGTAGATTTTAGAAGAATGCGACCTAATATGGTTTCTTACAGGTAACGAGCTATCTATAACTAATATTTCGATATGTACTTGAAGTAGGCCATTTTTTAACATCCCCCCCCCCAATACAACATTAAAATTAAATCGGTTTAGCATTTAAGGGACAAATGACATACGACTCACAGTCATTTGAAAAAAAAAACCAGCTTATTTGGACTAATCTACTTGTAAAAAAAGTGTGTTAAAATCTTGTAATCCATCTCTTGCCTGGTCACAAAACCTCTTTCTATTATTTCTCCGTATAATCTACGTATATGAGCAACTATGAAGGACATGCTCTGGATATGATGAACTTATCACTTATCAATGCATGTTCTTTGTAGTAATAATGTATCTAGTTAATTATCTGTATGTAGTTTAATATCAATATAATTTTACATAATATATTCTTTACTAAAGAATACTAGTTATATTATAGTTTTATAATAAATATAAAAAATACTTACAAAATAGTACCAAAAGTACGATGTTGAATAGAGATTGATACATTGTTAGTACAAATTAATTTGTTTAAGAAGTTGCCAAATAAATCATAATTTGATCTATCAAAGATAGATAAACATTTTAATAAACATCTTGTTTAATAAACATTTTCTATTAATAATGTATTATTCACTTTGAACACTTCACTTTATGGAATATGTATTCGATTTTCAATATCTTGGTATCACCAACTTCTTTACTCCTGAAATCTAGTTATTCACAAGTGGAAAATAAAAAAAAGAAATGGAGATAGATTTTAGGGGTTTTATCTTTTTTAAAATCGAACCGTTAGATAATATAAAGGTACAGAACTAACTCTGGACTATGTTAATACACAGACGAGACTTCAGATCGAGTTGATTGCCGGAAATGCCTGATGTAACGGCGGGTTCCGAGTAAGACTAATTCAAGACACGGTTCGAAGAGTCCTTTACCCTCCCCTCTACTCAATGGAATCAAGGATGTATGAGACGCAATCTGGGAGAAACTACATCAAAGAAGTTTTTTCGCATAGTGCCGCCCTAAACATACACTAAATGTTACCTTCCTCACGGTTATATCTATTAATATTTGACAACAATGATGGGGTCAACGCAGGTCACCGTGTCTCTTTCGCTGGTCTTTATTATACCTTTATTTTTCTTTCTAACCCTTCATAAGTATTAATCTTTGAGTAGTTAGGTCTTAAAGTGATTAAATGGCTTTTTTTCTGACAGGTTTGATAATTACATTTTGTTTTATGTCTTAAAAAGATAATTATTAAATAAAGCCTAAAGATTCTCATTTTGCACATTTAATTTAGGTTCTGATAAAATCTAAATTTCATTCTGTCCTTTAACTAAATAAATTGAAGTTGCGGTCACTAAAACAACTATAATACTCAGGGTGCCCATAGGCAAAAAAGTCAATTATACATACTCTTTCCAAACCCCTTTGTATGGCTTGTTTAGGCCAAGTCTGACACCGTTTTCCTCTGTGACTTTTTTTGGTTTTGGGGCGTTGTTCATTATTTGGGCCCTATAACTTTGACGCCTCAGACTGGAAAATCGGATAAAGTTCTGCGTCAGACAATATTAAAATGTTAAGTTATAGGGTTCAAATAATGTATCTTGAGAAATTCAGCTGGATAGTAATTAATAGATATAAATTAATTATTAATAACCAAGCTGATTTTCTCAATATACGTTATTTGAACCCTATAACTCAACAATTTATTTTTTTAATTTCGATTAACAGCGGGGACTGACATATTTATGTGCTATCTTTAAATGTGTGCAGTCCTTTTGACAACCATGCAAATTTCTAAATTTAGATAACGGTGTTAATAAAACAAACTTGTGCGCATGAAGAAGAGGAACAGATATGGTTAGAAGGTAGAATTTAATAAGGGGCCAACATTGGACTTGTGTGATCTATCATTTAAATCAAATGTTATTTAATTATGTTTATTGTAAAAATTATCAACGACCGACTGAAAGTAAAAATAGATGATATCAAAAGTGTTACCTTATGTCTAAAACGGAGTTCTGTTTAGGAATTATTAAAATTCAGAGAAAAATAGACTGCCAATTTGCGTGGCACATAGCTTCCTCGCATTCTATCACGTAATATATTGATTTTATGCTTTACAAACCATTATTGTTTTATTGTTTCCCCCGTTTTTTTAAGTCTCAAAATTGTTTTGATTTTTTACTTGAATTAAAGTATAAATTAAGCAAAAGTTGAAGAATGCAGACGCTTCAAAATAATCTGGGGCTTTCTGAGGGATACTTTCGATAAACTATAAAAGTTTCATACAAATCAGATAAGTACTTTTGAAGCTATAGCTGTAAATTAATGTATGTTTATGTGGATGTGGAAGAGAAATAAATAAGAGCAAAAGGTTGAAACTTATATGAAACCAACCACCCAAATTTCATCAAAATTGAACATGTAGTTTTTAAGATATGTTGGTTCACAAAAATTAAACGACAGTCCGACAGATAGACACGGAACCAAAAATGTTCCCTGATGTCTAAAACGGATTTTTCTCTTGGAATTTTTGAAATCGGAGACCTAAAACATTTTCGTTTCTTCGGAACGATCACATAGCTTTCGTTGCCATCTGTAAGCTCGGAAGCAAAAGGTTTATTTTTTTTTAACATGGCTTGCGTTAATTAGAGTACCTGGGGAAGCAACTTTAAACTGAAATTAAATAAAGAAAAATGCCAAATATCTAAGAGAATTTCTAAGTATTTAAAATTCTCCGTTGAGGTTAAAAAGGTTACCGGCGATGTAGTTACATATTTTTAAGGTGTAATCAGAAGTCTTATATCTAGAAAGTATACATATGATGAAGGTGTTATTAGACGTTGTCATTTCAAGTCTAATATCTTGAAATATATTTTGAAGATATTTTTAAAGTTTTATCAGAAGGTTATCCATTTCATGCCTAATATCTTTAATGATAATATAATTTGTGGGTGTTATCAGAAGTTATTCCATTTCAAGTCTAACATCTTGAAAGATTACATTTTTAAAGGTGTCATCAGATGTTAATCCAATCAAGACTAATATCTTGAAAGATAACATATTTTGAAGGTGTTATAAGAAGTTAATCAATTTCAAGTCTAATATCTTGAATTTTTACTTGCTTACAATGTCAGAATGAAACAGCGAATAATAACAATAAAATATGTATAAAATTTTAATATACGCAGGATTTGCAATGAATTTATAATAATAAAGATGACCTTGTTATTCACAACCGAGTTATATTAAATATATAACTTCTCACATAATATTATTTTAGTTATATGTATATAACTCGAAATAAAAGTATCCACTGCTATCTTTCGTGCCTTTATGTAAATTGTGTATATACCTAATAATAAAAAAGTTAATCAGTACATTGCCAAATTACTTTTATAGCATATATATATATATATATATATATATATATACAGGGTGGTCCAAAAGTCTCCCCCCCCCTCTTAAC
>KZ652095.1:159860-187320 GCA_001010745.2 Gerris buenoi
TTCTCGAAAACGGTTCCGACGATTTTGATTAAAAAATTCTAAAATGTAGTCAATTTAAATACGAATCTAATGATATAAGCCGTTTTCCCGGGAAAAATCTAGTTCCTGAGATAATAGCTTAAAACGCGGATGGAGAGAGCCCGGGTTCGATTCCCCGCCCGGGAGAAGTTATTTTTATGATATTTTTGATGAAATTTCTAATATTAAGTAAATTTACATATATGAGAAAGTTTGTCTGAGTTGTCTCGGACCGATTTTTTTTCCTCGACCCACACTTCAACGGTCAAAAATTGTTATTATAGAATTAAATTCTCTCTTCATTTTGCTGCTATTAAATTAAGTATTAGCTTACTTAAATCCTACTTCCTCATTTCTCCCGTGACTCTCTGGGACTAGTTCCGTCTTCTCTACCTGTAGTTTTAAACGCTTCCATGGAGTTTCTCAGGCTTCAAGCCGCTCTAAGTGGTTCTACATGACCTTGTGTCTTCGTACAGGAGTCTCCCTTCCATACTAATTCGCTATTTTGTTAGTTTACATCTCATACGAGCAACAAATAACTTGTTTCTACACACTCACACATTGGTGAAGCAATTAAATCTCTCGCTGACCACAGGCAAAGAACTAACTATTATAAAGCCATTATTAAAGTCTAACTTAAACAGGAATTCCCCAACTTGTTAACCTAATGTATTACTAACAAATTTGTTCATCAAAACTTAAAAATTTTAATAGACATTTTCCTGTTAATAGAAATTTATTTTCATAATACAATACTAATAAAGATTAAAAGGCAGCGATACCCCCTGAGGTATAGCAATACTATACAAATAATATTTTTGCAAGAATAGTGCACAAATCTTTAAATTAAACTGGAGAGTTTAGTACAAACGGAATAACATCGAATTATCCTAGAATTTAAAAAGTAACAGAGAAAAATCCTCTCCAGACTTATATTTTCGATAATTTTAAGGAGCTCATTTACAACTAAAAAGTTCTTATTGTGATTCTTTGAATTCAATTTTACCGTTTATTTTCAACTTTATTATTTTCATTTATTTTAAACTGGGAAATTTTAATAGATCGATAACCAAGCATTTTTTTTCTGTCTGGGTTTTATTTTATGCTAAAGCTTTAAAGCCTTTCATGTGACCTACCATGGATTGTCACCGATTATAATGCAGACACTTAAACAGGACTGCTATGATATTTTGTAATTTTAAAAGTACTTATGAACTAAATTTAAAATGACTTGGCCTCTTGTGGTCTCAGGAGGTCTTCGCAAAACAGGAATTGTTCAATATTAGATTTTTCATTAAAACTCGTACTGCAGAAGTGACTACTTGTATATTATTTTTTATTCTTGATCCCGCGACACACCAGTGTGTCGCGGCACACAGTATGGGAAAGTCTGACCTGGAGAAATAGGTACTATTCGTACTACATTGGAAAATAATAAATATTTAGTGAAAGACTTTATGAAGACATATTTGGTGGACTGTAATTTAATAAAAATTTAAATGAAACTATACGTTTTCTAAATAATAAAATGTAAATTAATACATTTATATTTTCAGTTTCTTGTAAAATCAGATGAATTATAATAAAATGAATCAACAACAATAATTTTTAATAGCATTTTCTGATTATAATTGCGGCAAGACCTTCTAAATGACACACTATATCCCTCCTCTTTTATATTTGACCTGTCGTTAAAACTAAAATTTATGAAATCTTCAGTTCTCGGGAATGGTGACAAACTAGACTTTAAGGTGCATTTACACCTGACACTTCTCTCCGGCAAAAAATGTCAAGTGTCAGACAGAAATCGCAATGAGTGTTTACATCTGAGAGAAATTGCTTGAGATTTATGTCGTGGATATGTGTCTGACACTTCTCGCAATGCTTAAATTTGCAATAAATCTACGAAAAATATAATAATCGGTGTTTACATCTTTTGTTATAGAAATGTCGACACTTATAGCTGAGAATAGAAACATAAATCTCAGACATCCATTTCTCGGTGTTTACACTACTGAGATTTCTGTCTGACATAAATGTCATGCAATAAATGTCAGGTGTAAATGCACCTTTAGTGACGTTTAGACTAAGCTTCTTTTTTTAACTACCTCCCACATGGCACGTTAATATGCCTGGTAATTTTCAATTTTGTGTCAACCATAACAAATTATGGGTTTTAATATGTCTCGGTGTTTACTTGCCCTTCTATATGCAATCGACTGTATATTATGGTCATCTACTCATGATGATGAACGATTTTTAATATTGTGTTGAAAATATGGGGATAATGGTTAAAGGAATTATAAACAATTAAGAATTATATCATAAATAAATTGCTTATTTATAAAACATATTGGCTATTATAAAACTTAATTAATAATCAATAAATATATAAATTAATATAAAAAAATGAATATACCCTATTTCATCCTAAGCAAAATTTAATATAAATATATTTATACAATAAGGATAAAGAAAACGTAAATTAAAGGATTATGTTGTAAAGTTAAAATATAAAACCGTTTTATAAAGGATTATATTATACGATACGGCTAGCATATAAAACCGCTTAGCATAATTAATTACGTTTTACGGTAAGAATACAGATCTTACAGTATTTTTCTACAATGATCTCTCATATACTTAAATATAAAATATGGGTTGGATACTTCAATCAATAATTTGCATACTTTGTTTTATCCACGAAATTTCTACCCTCAGTTTACTCCTAGCTATAAAGTCCAAGTTTTTTCGGAAGATTTGTTGACTGAACTGTACTCAACGAATACGAGTCCGACAAAAGTATATTTACAAAGAGCAAATAAAATGTGTAGAATTAAAATCAATATAAGCAAAAATGATAAATACAGACTTTTTTGCGTTGCTTTTACCTGTAACGCATTCTTTTATACTTAAGAATTATAAACTTATGGCAAAACGTTCTTGTCTTGTATTTTGCTAAACTATTCCCTGTATATGGACTTCATTAAGAAGCGATTTAAGATTATTTATAGGGCTACTACTACTGTATATAAATATGAATAAAATATAAAGCTTTGATAAATTAATAGAATATTAAACCATAATATAAAGAATTATGTTGAAATAGAATATAAAACCATTTTGTAAAGAATGATCTTCAAATTGAACATAAAACCCTTTAATTAAGTGACTATAATTTGTATTATATTCAGTCTTTGCTTTCCTTGTAGTTTTCATTTAAATTCATGATTGACTTAAAATTTTATTTAACCAGTGAGCATGGTTGTCATATAAAACATTTGTGAAGAGGGCGAACTCGTCTTGACCCTGTTTCTTAAGGCTGACAACTCCGTAGACGTAGTGCAGATCACCATGTTTGAACGTCATTCCACCTCCGGAATCACCAATTTGTGTTCCCGAACCTACAGCAGAAAAAAGATAAGCCAATGAAATACAACCGCATAGGAAAATATTGAATTTATATATTTTTTCTACTGTTTCTAAATAAAACAATTACTAGGTGATATGATAAAATGATAGAAACATACCGTTTATGTAAAGACCGCAATACTTATCAGGATGGAGATACTCGGTGAAGCCTAATCTATTGAATTCTTTACGACAAGTATTTAACTCCATATATTTCATCCAAGATTCCTTTAAAATATTACTAGGACTGTTCTCTAACCCAGAAGTACTTCCCCATCCTATAATCTGAAAATGTAAATACCAGTTTTACCATTGGTTATAATATTTGTTATCGGATAATATCTAATACATTTGAAAAGGCAGTTGAGTCATCTGCCTAGTTTATTGCTTTGGTGAAATTTTGTTTTTTCTAATATTGACACATTAATATTATGATAGATTATCAAGAAATTTTGGTTTTAAAAATATAGACACATAAAGATGACAATGAAATACGTGTAAATAAGAGAAATTAATAAGATGGTGAGAGGAAGAAGACACAGAGGTCATTTTGAGGTGGCAGATGAACTTGAGTAAGACTTGTAGATTGGAGTGCGGTACTGGTGGACATAAGCGCATGATAGAGTTGGATGGAGGCAGTTTATTGGTTAGTGGTTCCAGAACACATCCAGACACATAGGATTTTGTGCCGAGGAGTTGTAACTAAGGGTACATATACTCAATCACCAACAAGGGTGACTGGCCGACTGAACAACACACCGCCACGCTTGTTTAGATAATGGTTAAAGGAATTATAAACAATTAAGAATTATATCATAAATAAATTGCTTATTTATAAAACATATTGGCTATTATAAAACTTAATTAATAATCAATAAATAAATTATCCTAGAATTTAAAAAGTAACAGAGAAAAATCCTCTCCAGACTTATATTTTCGATAATTTTAAGGAGCTCATTTACAACTAAAAAGTTCTTATTGTGATTCTTTGAATTCAATTTTACCGTTTATTTTCAACTTTATTATTTTCATTTATTTTCAACTGGGAAATTTTAATAGATCGATAACCAAGCATTTTTTTTCTGTCTGGGTTTTATTTTATGCTAAAGCTTTAAAGCCTTTCATGTGACCTACCATGGATTGTCACCGATTATAATGCAGACACTTAAACAGGACTGCTATGATATTTTGTAATTTTAAAAGTACTTATGAACTAAATTTAAAATGACTTGGCCTCTTGTGGTCTCAGGAGGTCTTCGCAAAACAGGAATTGTTCAATATTAGATTTTTCATTAAAACTCGTACTGCAGAAGTGACTACTTGTATATTATTTTTTATTCTTGATCCCGCGACACACCAGTGTGTCGCGGCACACAGTATGGGAAAGTCTGACCTGGAGAAATAGGTACTATTCGTACTACATTGGAAAATAATAAATATTTAGTGAAAGACTTTATGAAGACATATTTGGTGGACTGTAATTTAATAAAAATTTAAATGAAACTATACGTTTTCTAAATAATAAAATGTAAATTAATACATTTATATTTTCAGTTTCTTGTAAAATCAGATGAATCATAATAAAATGAATCAACAACAATAATTTTTAATAGCATTTTCTGATTATAATTGCGGCAAGACCTTCTAAATGACACACTATATCCCTCCTCTTTTATATTTGACCTGTCGTTAAAACTAAAATTTATGAAATCTTCAGTTCTCGGGAATGGTGACAAACTAGACTTTAAGGTGCATTTACACCTGACACTTCTCTCCGGCAAAAAATGTCAAGTGTCAGACAGAAATCGCAATGAGTGTTTACATCTGAGAGAAATTGCTTGAGATTTATGTCGTGGATACTGTCTGACACTTCTCGCAATGCTTAAATTTGCAATAAATCTACGAAAAATATAATAATCGGTGTTTACATCTTTTGTTATAGAAATGTCGACACTTATAGCTGAGAATAGAAACATAAATCTCAGACATCCATTTTTCGGTGTTTACACTACTGAGATTTCTGTCTGACATAAATGTCATGCAATAAATGTCAGGTGTAAATGCACCTTTAGTGACGTTTAGACTAAGCTTCTTTTTTTAACTACCTCCCACATGGCACGTTAATATGCCTGGTAATTTTCAATTTTGTGTCAACCATAACAAATTATGGGTTTTAATATGTCTCGGTGTTTACTTGCCCTTCTATATGCAATCGACTGTATATTATGGTCATCTACTCATGATGATGAACGATTTTTAATATTGTGTTGAAAATATGGGGATAATGGTTAAAGGAATTATAAACAATTAAGAATTATATCATAAATAAATTGCTTATTTATAAAACATATTGGCTATTATAAAACTTAATTAATAATCAATAAATATATAAATTAATATAAAAAAAATGAATATACCCTATTTCATCCTAAGCAAAATTTAATATAAATATATTTATACAATAAGGATAAAGAAAACGTAAATTAAAGGATTATGTTGTAAAGTTAAAATATAAAACCGTTTTATAAAGGATTATATTATACGATACGGCTAGCATATAAAACCGCTTAGCATAATTAATTACGTTTTACGGTAAGAATACAGATCTTACAGTATTTTTCTACAATGATCTCTCATATACTTAAATATAAAATATGGGTTGGATACTTCAATCAATAATTTGCATACTTTGTTTTATCCACGAAATTTCTACCCTCAGTTTACTCCTAGCTATAAAGTCCAAGTTTTTTCGGAAGATTTGTTGACTGAATTGTACTCAACGAATACGAGTCCGACAAAAGTATATTTACAAAGAGCAAATAAAATGTGTAGAATTAAAATCAATATAAGCAAAAATGATAAATACAGACTTTTTTGCGTTGCTTTTACCTGGAACGCATTCTTTTATACTTAAGAATTATAAACTTATGGCAAAACGTTCTTGTCTTGTATTTTGCTAAACTATTCCCTGTATATGGACTTCATTAAGAAGCGATTTAAGATTATTTATAGGGCTACTACTACTGTATATAAATATGAATAAAATATAAAGCTTTGATAAATTAATAGAATATTAAACCATATTATAAAGAATTATGTTGAAATAGAATATAAAACCATTTTGTAAAGAATGATCTTCAAATTGAACATAAAACCCTTTAATTAAGTGACTATAATTTGTATTATATTCAGTCTTTGCTTTCCTTGTAGTTTTCATTTAAATTCATGATTGACTTAAAATTTTATTTAACCAGTGAGCATGGTTGTCATATAAAACATTTGTGAAGAGGGCGAACTCGTCTTGACCCTGTTTCTTAAGGCTGACAACTCCGTAGACGTAGTGCAGATCACCATGTTTGAACGTCATTCCACCTCCGGAATCACCAATTTGTGTTCCCGAACCTACAGCAGAAAAAAGATAAGCCAATGAAATACAACCGCATAGGAAAATATTGAATTTATATATTTTTTCTACTGTTTCTAAATAAAACAATTACTAGGTGATATGATAAAATGATAGAAACATACCGTTTATGTAAAGACCGCAATACTTATCAGGATGGAGATACTCGGTGAAGCCTAATCTATTGAATTCTTTACGACAAGTATTTAACTCCATATATTTCATCCAAGATTCCTTTAAAATATTACTAGGACTGTTCTCTAACCCAGAAGTACTTCCCCATCCTATAATCTGAAAATGTAAATACCAGTTTTACCATTGGTTATAATATTTGTTATCGGATAATATCTAATACATTTGAAAAGGCAGTTGAGTCATCTGCCTAGTTTATTGCTTTGGTGAAATTTTGTTTTTTCTAATATTGACACATTAATATTATGATAGATTATCAAGAAATTTTGGTTTTAAAAATATAGACACATAAAGATGACAATGAAATACGTGTAAATAAGAGAAATTAATAAGATGGTGAGAGGAAGAAGACACAGAGGTCATTTTGAGGTGGCAGATGAACTTGAGTAAGACTTGTAGATTGGAGTGCGGTACTGGTGGACATAAGCGCATGATAGAGTTGGATGGAGGCAGTTTATTGGTTAGTGGTTCCAGAACACATCCAGACACATAGGACTTTGTGCCGAGGAGTTGTAACTAAGGGTACATATACTCAATCACCAACAAGGGTGACTGGCCGACTGACCAACACACCGCCACGCTTGTTTATTGTGGTTAAGGCGATGTTGGCTTCAAAAGCTTTGGTTTCCCAAGGGTCCGGTTGAAGGAAGTGGTCGATATACAATGTAAACTGGTTTGTTGTTTGGTGTGAGGGTAAGGCCATTGCGAGAACTCACGTTTCTAAACTTTATTATTTTAAGTGTCTGAGTCGTAGCAAATACAAACATTACAAAATGTTGAGTGTACAAGAACAGTAATGGTTCAAAATTACGGCGCTCGGAGAAAAAAAAAACAGTGTTTAAAAATAATGCCACAAAATTTAATATAATAGTGGTTACTTATCGAACTAACCGCGAATGGGGGCTCGGATGAATCGGTCGAACTCTAAGTTTTACCAAGATTTACCTCAGATTTACGAACACACGCTTATTTAGGTTGGCCATTCCGAACGCACTAATAATATCACGGTCAAACTGGTTAGTGATTCCGAACGCACCTTTAGTATTATAAGCGATTATACAATAATAATCATTCAAATAAGGAATCCCTAGCTAAAAATAAAGGTAACTGATTATTTTTTAAATTAAATACTTACATGTCCGAGCTGATCAGTGGGAACCCCGCCTGCAGATTGGTCTAGATCTAAGCATGCAGGCATTGTGTTATCTGACAACTTTATATCTTTATCCAAGATGAGAACGGCGATGTCATGTGAGTGTTTGGTTTTAGCACCGTCGTAATATGGTGCGAGAATTATATCCCTTACCTAATAAAAAAAAACATGAGAATTCATAAGACCTTTGTTTTATTACGAATTTTGTTTTATAATATTATTTTTATGAATACCGATACTTAAATTATATAAGTAAACTTTAAAGACTCACATCTGATCTCTGGACCCAGGACTCTCCAGCATGATTTGGCCAGTTACGGTAAAGTTTTCCAGAAGCGACACCCAAAGTGCTCTCCGAGATCTTGCCACTAGTACCCCACACACAATGGGCAGCTGATATACAAATAGAAAAGCGGAAAAAACTAAATATTAACGACAAACATTAAATTTTAAGTACGCATATACATTTAGCTTTATCAAACATAGAATATAATACGCAGCCACTTAATAATATACATTTAGGCAGTGCTTCAAGTGGTATTTTGAGCAACAATATCTAGACAGGGACATTTAGAAGGAAAACAAATTACAAATAATGTAACTTCATTGTACAGAACTGGATTTCAACCAAAAATCATCAGCTTGAGTACTGACTAACCACATAAATGGTTATTCTCAAACTGTTATTCTATAGCATACGCTTCCATAGACAGGGTCTAATGAGTCTATAAAGATTTTTCTACTTTTTGAACCATTTGCAGCGAACATTCTTAAGGAAGTTGCTAGTAATGTGACCATTAGCCGCTAAATTTAAACTAGAAAGAAGAAATAAACTCAAAAGTCTATCTTCAGTTATATTTTTTACCTCAATAATTCTTTTTTAAATCAACTTTTAACTCCAAGTAATCATATTTTGTGCAAGGAAGTAGAGAATCTCTAATAATTTTGTATTCAAAAATTGAATTTGCATATGAATCTGGCGAAATATTTAGGCACCAATTCTAAGATATTTTGTAACTTTTATAGCTACATAACAGGATCCCATTCAGCGTATAAAATCTGGTGAAGAAGATTCCTTTCACGATTCTTTTCTGTAAAGAAAAAGTATTTTGTCTGATGATTTTGGTTTTCATTTACTTTTTGGAACCATATTTTACTAAATACTATTCGATTTAGGATACGGCTAACTTTTACAAAATAACACTTCATGACTTCTCACCGGTTATAAAGCTGAGTTCTGGAGATAAAACCCCTCTTAGCGGTATTATTACTCGAATGTTCATCAAATCAATCAATTCTAAATGATTAAAGGATTTTTAATAGTAGTCCAGTCAAATGGTAGTTTGAAGTGGAAAGTTTTGGTGTAATTGTTGTTTGTGGTTTACTTTATGTTTTTTGGGGTGCTGAACACGAATCTGAAGTTGTCCAACAAAATTTCCCGCGGCAAATATGAGAAATCATCAAAAAACTACTAAAAAAACGGTCTAGTACTACTGATCTAGTAGTAAAATAAAAAGGAGAAAATAACCTACAATTTATGTCTATAACATTTATTTGTACGTCGTACGGTTTTCACGCAAATGGGAGTTGAAATATTGGGAAGGCTTGGAGAGTGCTGAAGTGTAAACGGTTGGTGGCCGGACTGCGCTGGCAGTTAATTTTATGTTTTTTGGTGTGCTGAACACGAATCTGAAGTTGTCCAACAAAAATTTTACACGCAAATATGAGAAATCATCATAAAACCACTATCTTCTTTTATTTTTTTAGTGGATTTCGCCTTATAACTTGCAAAGCAAGCTATTTACGCAAAAAGTGGAGAAGTAGTAAAATAAAGAAGAGAAAAATACCTACAAATTATCTCTTTACCATTTTTTTGTAAGTCGAATGGTTTCTATGCAAAAGAGGGTTGAAATAACCGGGAAATCAATAATTTTTGAAAAATAGCAACAAAAATAATAGAACCTGTGTCTAAGAGCTCGCATTAGTACTTAAATACATATAAATTGTTCAGAAATTCGCTATATATTATTTTAAGAATAAGGTTTGTTGCTATTTTTCAAAAATTATTGATTTCCCGGTTATTTCAACCCTCTTTTGCATAGAAACCATTCGACTTACAAAAAAATGGTAAAGAGATAATTTGTAGGTATTTTTCTCTTCTTTATTTTACTACTCCTCCACTTTTTGCGTAAATAGCTTGCTTTGCAAGTTATAAGGCGAAATCCACTAAAAAAATAAAAGAAGATAGTGGTTTTATGATGATTTCTCATATTTGCGTGTAAAATTTTTGTTGGACAACTTCAGATTCGTGTTCAGCACACCGAAAAACATAAAATTAACTGCCAGCGCAGTCCGGCCACCAACCGTTTACACTTCAGCACTCTCCAAGCCTTCCCAATATTTCAACTCCCATTTGCGTGAAAACCGTACGACGTACAAATAAATGTTATAGACATAAATTGTAGGTTATTTTCTCCTTTTTATTTTACTACTCGACCACTTTTTGCGTTAATGGATTGCTTTGCAAGTTATAAGCTGAAAACCAATAACAAATCTTTTTTTTAGTAGTTTTTTATGATTTCTCATATTTGCCGCGGGAAATTTTGTTGGACAACTTCAGATTCGTGTTCAGCATCCCAAAAAACATAAAGTAAACCACAAACAACAATTACACTAAAACTTTCCACTTTGAGCACTTTTTATGCAACATTTGACTGGACTATAGGAGAATGTACATGAATTAGATTTAGATCAACTTAATCTGAACTAAATTAAAAGATCCTGCAACTTCATTGATTTTCTTACTATTTTTGGTTCAGGTTCAGGTTATTATAAAGATTAACCAGTATCTTACAATAGTTTCAGTAAATTCAGATTCGCTTTACGGATTGCATGGAATTGACAGTAAAAGCATTTTAAGTAAATAAAATAAGATCGTTTACCTGTAAGTATTTTATTCGAATCTATTAGAGTGCCTCCACATTTATATACGTACTGCTGCACTCCATTTGGTTCCTCTTTCCAGTAAAGAGCAATGTGCCACGGGTATTTTGCATACTTCAGCGGTGTGCCGCCGGAAATCAAAGTCTGAAGGGTTGATATGTCGAAAGGTTTACCACACACTGTCAAAAAATAAACAAAAAAATATTATGAAGGTACTGAAACCCTAGGTTTTTGTGAGCTTTCGGTAACAAATTGTTCATTTTCTTTTCATAAACCTCAATATTCAACATTGGGTTATATAGATTTTAAAACTTTACGTCTAAGTCTTAAAATTTTAAAGGGATTTTAAAATGGTAAGGATCATCACACTGATACGTACGGCAGTTTAGTCTAATACAGAGTAAGAAACTTAGATAAAAGCTTTTAGAAAATTTAAATAATTACCTCGATCAGTTTAATTTTAAACCATCAGACCAAAATAGTTAAAAGGTTATAATATAGTGAACTGATATAAAAATAAATCTCAATAAAATAATGCTAACATGTAACACAATACTGTGTCAAAGTATGAATGAGCCTCATACTATTTAATCTCGGTCTAAACAACGTACGTACAATTATATTTATATAATCAAAACTACACGAAATCTTTTGCTTAGTTTAGTGCTTAGCTTAAGTTAAAGATAAAAAAAAATATATAAATAAGCAGTGAAACTGTGTAGAAATTAAATATTTTATCTCTAGTAGGGAGAAATATTTATGATTTTGGATTTATTTTTAGAGGGATTAAAGTAAGTCTTTTTTTTCCCTGAACTCAAAAAGTAGAGGAAAAAGAAAAAGTAGAATGAAAAAGTAAAACCAGGGAGATAATGAAGAACTGCTGACTTAATTATTTTATAAATAGTAGAGAATGAATGTCTAATGTAGTGAGGTCGTAAAAATCAGGTTGGCGACACTGCTTTATCGACCTAGTTTATCATTGTTTAAACCAAACCTGCATCTAAATAATCTTCTATTTGAGTTCAGTTGCAATTCTTATTTGTTTTTAAAATTGAATCTCTTATATCTGCTATTAAAAGTGCTAAAGGTCGAGCAAGAAGTCATGGAAATCTGAGGAGTGCGCTAGTGTCGTCATGTACAGTCAGTTTTTAATAAAAATAGACCACTGTCAAAAAATACAGTGTTGTTCTTTGGTTATTAATCATTTTATTTTTTTAACTTCTATATTTTTTGCTACAGGCAACACTGTACCTGATAAGAAATCACTTCTACTATACGATAATATCCTTAGAATAATACTATATATAGAAGGAGTGTCACTGATAACATTGAAACCAACTTTTGTTGTGATCATTATCCGCGTTCTAAAAATTCATTTTTGTAATTTGTGACGTCATAACTCTAAAATTATTTGCCTTCGGTTTTATAATTTAATTTTTTATTTAATTATAATTATTGATAGTCAGTGTAGTTTATTGTAATATTTTTTTGTGTTTTATCTTATTTTAGTTTGAAATATGCTAAAAATAATGTTTATTATATCATGACGGGCGAGTTGAAAAAAATGACGTCAGAGTGAAACGTAAACAATAACCAATGGCAGGGCTTGTTTTCTTGACGTTTGTGAGCGGGCTTTGAATAGTTACTAAAGCGTGGCCAACCTTCTCCAGCTTAAATGAAAAAAAAGAGTGTTGTTTTGTTGGTCCCCTGGTCTAATGGACACAACCCCTCGGCGAAAGTTGGCTTCAGTCCCTTATCAGTAATTGCTTGTTGTTTTGATTCTATGCTCCTTCTATATATAGTATTATTCTATGATAATATCTTTATATTATTATTGATTGATTCTTCCTCTTTATTTCTGAGTTTAATTTGTTACTTTTGATTTCCAACCCGTTATTTGTAGCGTCCTTTGTATTTGCATCATCCCGTGTATTTGTGGATTGTACGAAAATCGTTTAGGACAGTTGTGACTATAACTCGTTCTGTATAAAACAAACAAAACAGGAAACAACAACAGATTGGAAACCTTCCTGTTTTTATTCGTGAGATTTGACATAACTGCGCATTTTCGTACAAACTAGAACAGCACACGACTATACTGACTTCGGCAATACTCGGAAGTTCCGACTTTAAACGAAGCTAAGCTTTCAGTTTCTACCGTGTTCATGACTTCTTGGTCGACCTCTAACAGTCATTACATTTATTAAAATAATAAATAAAAACCGTGCAATGGATGAAAATGTGTATTTTCTCCCTACTGGAGATAAAATATTGTATGTACCTCGGGAGTAAAGTGCTAAAATTCCCCTCGCGATTATTATCTCCATCGGCTGTGCCACGGGTTTATTAGGTCCCGAGGCACAATTATTAGCATTATTCCTACGCAATAATTAGCATTAATTAAAAAGTCTAATTCCTTCGGCTTCCCCACGGGATTTAGGGACTGTGGTTCCTTTGGCTTCACCTCAAAAACTAAATTATTCGCTCAGGGAATAATGGCCTACTTTACTCCCTAGGTGCATAGATTAGCTCTTAAATACAGAAAATGTTGAGATTGTAAGTGATATTTAAGAATAATATGATAATGAGTTACAGATTACCTGGTTCACAGGGGGATAGCTCGTTATTTATGATGCCATCTCGTCTGCAATGAGTACTAGTAATGAAATTAACCGATTTATTAATCTTGTATTGCCGTTTACATTTCACTGCTATTTGTGTGTTAGGTTTAAGTAATCCGTGACAGGGCACCTCTTCTCCTAAATATGTACAGGTCAAGTCGAGGGATTTGTGACCTTCCAATTTGCAGAGACCTGAAAAAGTTGTTTCAGGAATTATATATAATATGCAACCAGTATTTCTAGTTAAGCTTAACTAACCATAATTAACGAGATATTAAGAGTTTAGGTAAAAGAGTTAGAGAAATAATTATAGATGACTTACTTAAACAACGGTTTTCTTCCAAGGAAGGAGTCCATACTCCATCGTTGCAAACAATTGGTACAGCCTGTATATCAAAATAATGAATAACATTATTTTTTTTACATTTTTTTCAAACGTTCTTCAATAATTAAGTTATAAAGTTTGAGTTTAGATTATTTTTAAAAAATGATATGATTTAATAAAAATTGAAAATATGTTTCAAACTGCCTTTCTCGTTTACATTTATTTCCGTCTGACCTGCACTGACAATGCTCGCCAGTGGTTGAAGACTTGAAGACATGGCTTAAACCACTAGTTCAATTAGATTTAAACTTGCCGCTTAACTCTTAAACTCTACTATAATTTATCTTCAATGTATCGATACAGCGTCGATAGGGAAATACCTATGTACGTTACAGCAAGAACACCTTATATATTCCACAATTTTGGAAATATAGCTCAGAAGAATTCTGGGAGAAGAATAGTCACAGTAGATCCTTGAAGGGTTACTTTTTTCACCATGCAAATTTGCATAACTCATTTAAAATAATATCATGTAAACTTAAAACAGTTTTGCAACAATTCATAAACACTAAATGAGCACTGGTTTTAGCGATCAATGAATTTGTTAACTCTTTTGTTAACTGATTTAGACATATACCTTTGTAAATAAAGGGAAATAGTCTCTCCACGGAAGAACTGAAACAGTTCGAAAACATTTCTACCGGGGAGAGACTGTTTCTTGTTACTTATTAAGATTACATCTATCAACGCTCTTATTTCTAAAGTATATACCTTAGTGTTAGGTGCAGCAAATCCGTAACCTTCTGGACAAGTGATTTGATATCTAGAGTATGATGGCGCCGAATCTAAGCTGTTGCAACCGCTATCATCCCCGCATTTTAACACGTTGAAAGATTCTATCCTCTCTGGTAACAGGCATTTATTACCTCCCCTGTAAATCGTAAATTAAAGAAAAATGTCAGTATCAAACATTTCTTCATTGGACAGAATGTTAAATTAATTTAAATAAGCCAAGTTAATAAAACGATTCTCACTAACCTTCGAGAATTTTGATCTGAGCAAACTTTAGGGTCTTCGTCAGACCCATCCATACAATCCTTTGTGCCATCACAAAGTTTTTTCACGTTAATGCATACTCCATCAGCTACGCAGTTGAAATGTTTCGACTTCAAACAACTGCAAAAAAGAGTTTATGTTAGTAACAGAAAAAACGTATAATTGAAATACTTGTAAAAAGGATAAACCCATCCGAAAGAATAAGTTAATCGATGAATTTAGGTACGATAAAGATATTGTGGGTTTTATAAAGATGCAATTTGTGGTTTAAATAGAAGATAAACTCAAATATAAGAGAAATCAATAATGCCCAAATAAAGTAAAGGTGTCTACTATTGACGTGGTTTTTAGATGTTAAAATGTAATTGCTTTCAAACGAATAAAGTTTAATCTTAGTGTAAATTAAAAAGACGAAAATAAAATTTAGTTTTAACAAAATTTGAATAATTTACTTCCCCCTAAAGACTGATGGAAAATTTTATTTAAATCGCATCTCTGGCCATTTTTCTTCATTTAAATTGCAATGTCAATGTAAGCGAATTAAAGAAGAAGAAAACATCAATTGACATTGAATCGAACGAATTTGGAATTCCGTAAATCCCATTGATTTGAACCATTTTGAGAGATCATATTCAAGTTTGATTCCAAGATGTAGTTTATTCTTTTGATTATCATTCGGGCTTTTCATGTTAGGGGTTTCCAATCATAGTCATTTGATTAATTTCGGAAGAGAATTTATCCTCAGTGTATCTTTTGATACTATTTGCAATTGCCAAGACTAATAATTGCACCAAGTTTAACGACAGAGGTTAACTAAATAGGTTTCAAAAGTTTTACATTATCTTCCAATAAATCTGTATTACATGTCTGTTTGTTTCAATCCGTAGGTTGTGCTTTTGATCCAGTCAAGGTGTTTTCTAGTAAGACTCCCAAGTCCATACTGAGTGCCAAACTGTTTACTTATAACTCCATAAAGATAATGCCTTCCGTTATAATATATTGTCACAGGTCCACCTACGTCTTCAGCTTTAACACCAACACCTTAAACCAAAAAAGCAAGTATCACTATGAGTATAAGAAAACTCTCAAGCAGAATAATATTGGATTTAAATACCATAATATCTTATTTAAGTAATTGATCAATCAAGTTTATTACTTTCGGGCAGGCATACAAGCCAATTTGTTAGTAAAATTATTTTTTTGAACTCTTTTTTTTGCCCTTATCAACAATCTTGTTAGTTTTATAATTAGTTTGTTACTTATTAGCGAGTTCGTTTTACCTCAAGTCTTCTCAAAAACTTGCTAATTCATAATCAATTTTTTTTTCTTTCTAAGTGATCGTGTTACTAGATCACTGCTGTCCTGTCATCTTTTGATAGGCATTCTTACTGGACACTGCAAACTAAATCTACATCTATATCTGCTTGGCCTAGCTGAAAATCCAGTCAGGCTGTGTGAGGAAGAGAATGAAACCCATTTTCACCTTATTAGCAGCTGTCTTTGGCCTCGCCGTCTTGTTTTAATGTTAGCTTATTTACTGGTTGACTTTTATTGTTATTTGTTTAATTGACAACTTGTTGAATTATTTATAAGTACACTTGTTAGCCTGTTGAATTGTTACTTTGTATTATTGTTAGCTTGTTTGCTTGACATTTGTTTAGTTGTTAACTTGTTGCCTTATTTATAAGCACAATTGTTAACTTGTTGATTTGTTCCTTTAATTTAATGTTAGCGTGCTTACTAACTAGTTGACTCGTCATCTTGTTTCATTATCAGCTTGTTGGCTTATTTATTAGTTTACCAATTAGCATGTTTACTTGTTTATTTACATACACACCCAATAAGATCGTCAGTGTGAAACAAATTTACCTGTTCCATTTTACACCTTATGTTGTCGGGGTTTGGACCCTTGCCCTGAACCCTGTGAATCTCTTTTATGTATTTTTGGTGTTTACTTTTAAGGCAGCTTTAAAATCAAAATTGCTTTTTATGCTGCTTTACTTTTTATTATTATTTGTTAAAGTAACAAAAACAGTGTGTCTATTAAGAAAAAAAATTATATAAGTCTCCACAATCAACATTGATTCAACCAAAAAGCGTATCAGACCGTCAGGAAACATATTTGGTCTAAGGTCTGCCTATCCGTCTAGTCGATAATATCTTCCAACGCCTTATTTGTTGATAATTATACTTTTCAGAATGAATATTTGTAATTNAGCACATGACCGCTTTTATTACACCATTCGGCCGATATGTGTTTAACCGAATGCTATTCGGAGTATGTTTGCTTATGTATGTTATGCTTCCCGAGACTATTAAGAAGCAGCAGGTGGTAGTCCGTAAAGAACAAGAGCTTGATCACAAGGTAGATAGAGTAGCAAAAAGGGATAAACCGCCTATGCAGAGCTCAGATAAAGAATATCGTTGCAAATCAGAAGAAAACTCAGGAAATAATAAGGAGCAGATATGTGACAGATGCGGAAAGACCCACCGGGTTAAGAATTTCTGTCCAGCCAAAAATAGTCGGTGTGCAAAATGCTAACTAATAGGTCATTGGGCTAGTAAATGTAAGACTAAGCTAGTAGAAGAATTGACTGCAGAAGAAGAGGATTTGTATTCAGACTCTAAAAGTAACCAGTTTTTTCGCGAAGTTAATTTAATGACAAAAGAAAACCCTTGGAAGGTTATAATTAAAGTAGAGAAAATCAAAATCATGTTTAAAATAGACACGGGTGCAGATGTATCGGTGATTCCAGAAGAAATAGCGGTGAAGCTTGCAAGAAAAATAAACCCCACCAAAGTAAAATTGTTCGGAGCAAGCAAAGAAGAAATTAAAGTGAAAGGTGTGATGACTTTAAAGTTTTTCTGGAAAGGACAAGAATCAATGCAAGAAGAGTATGNTACCTCAAGTCTTCTCAAACACTTGCTAATTCATAATCAATTTTTTTTTCTTTCTAAGTGATCGTGTTACTAGATCGCTGCTGTCCTGTCATCTTTTGATAGGCATTCTTACTGGACACTGCAAACTAAATCTACATCTATATCTGCTTGGCCTAGCTGAAAATCCAGTCAGGCTGTGTGAGGAAGAGAATGAAACCCATTTTCACCTTATTAGCAGCTGTCTTTGGCCTCGCCGTCTTGTTTTAATGTTAGCTTATTTACTGGTTGACTTTTATTGTTATTTGTTTAATTGACAACTTGTTGAATTATTTATAAGTACACTTGTTAGCCTGTTGAATTGTTACTTTGTATTATTGTTAGCTTGTTTGCTTGACACTTGTTTAGTTGTTAACTTGTTGCCTTATTTATAAGTACAATTGTTAACTTGTTGATTTGTTCCTTTAATTTAATGTTAGCGTGCTTACTAACTAGTTGACTCGTCATCTTGTTTCATTATCAGCTTGTTGGCTTATTTATTAGTTTACCAATTAGCATGTTTACTTGTTTATTTACATACACACCCAATAAGATCGTCAGTGTGAAACACATTTACCTGTTCCATTTTTCATCTTATGTTGTCGGGGTTTGGACCCTTGCCCTGAACCCTGTGAATCTCTTTTATGTATTTTTGGTGTTTACTTTTAAGGCAGCTTTAAAATCAAAATTGCTTTTTATGCTGCTTTACTTTTATTATAATTTGTTAAGGTAACAAAAACAGTGTGATCATTAAGAAAAAAATGTATATAAGTCTACACATTCAAAATTGAATCAACCAAAAAGCGTACCAGACCGCCAGGAAACAGTTTTGGTCTCAGGGTCTGCCTATCCGTCTAGTCGACAATATCTTCCAACGCCTTATTTGTTGATAATTATACTTTTTAGAATGAATATTTGTAATTAATAAGTTATCCCACGGATAGTTCCATTTTATTTTTAACCTTCAGCACAAATTGCTACCTTTCACCTTGTCACGCGTCAGCCTTTTTTTTAGATCCACCTAACCTTTCAAATCTATCTTAATAAAAATTTTTCCATTCATGTGATCATTCCATGTCTGTCACATGAGGAAACCAAGGGATATACTACTTGGGAGACGTTATTATATTATATCAATCATAAAATTTATTTTGAAGTTCATTATCAGTTTACAATTTATCCGTTCGTTCATTTTTAAACTGAACGAATAATGAGATGAAAGGATTAACTATACATGCTTAAGAACTTAAAATTCATTTTCAAAAAAGATATTAAGTTAATCTATTAGGTACATTGCATCATTGGTTCTCTTCTATTCTGTCTGAGTGCATAATTTAAACTAGTTCTTCTTATCCTTGAAATACCTTTAAAAAAATAATATATTAATAATAATGGGATATTCAGAATGTTTATAATATCCAGAACCCTTGGACACTGACATTATAGTTTTAGGATCTTTATCCATCTTATAAATATCAAACGTGTAAGGAACTAGGATAATTAGTTAAGAATACAGGAGTTTCTAGTATGGCCTTGTTAAACTGGAACTTGACTTTTGTCTTATAATAAATTTAAAAACAACAACATTTTTTAGTATTTTGATCAGCCTATTTTGATTGGCATTTAGGTGAGAATAAGCATTTATTCAATGGTGCCCTATCTTAAGTAGATGTTTTAATTTCATGTCATGAACAAACGTAACATCCAGCATTGCTGCACTCATTATTAGGAATTACTAGACGAATGATCACCTGACATTCCACTTCTACTATTGAAAACAACTTAAGGGATGTTGAGGTTGAGTGTATAATTTTTATTCTGAGCAACTAACTTAGTAGCGTTTATTAATGAATCTGAGTTTCAATCAAGATGCTTCACTCACATAATGATACTTTTAATCTGTTTGAGTCAATTCGAAAACTTAAATTGATGTAACTTATTTGATGATTACATTTAGCCTAACAGCTAGTGGTGGCAACCAAAGGGCTTTTGCAACCATATAGTAATGAATGTCACGGGTTAGTTTGGGATCAGCAGCATAATAAACCTAAGTTTTCATAACAGGAGAGATGGCACTTCCTTTAAGCAGCTACCCATTAATATAGCCATGCTGGGTGAACTCCATGCATGGGGTTGCTCATAGTACACGGTTTTCCTAAGATGTTTGAATGTTATCCTCTCAACATTACATTAATTTCACCAATAATTGCCGTGTCGTTTGAGTTTTCCTCCGAGTCATTTAAACGTTACGAAGTCTAAAAACTTACCAGCCATCAATTCATTACAGCAATAATCTATGGGACTGTCCACTACTCACTGTTGCTGAGGTGCTAAAAAGATTTACATCCATTTACAAGATCATTCACATAGAATTATGTAGCATTTTAGTTATTTTCTTATGAAAACATTTATATGTTAAGAAGTCAAAAAGCTTGACATCTATTCAGAGAAAATCATCAGAATAAAATTGTGGTTTTATACCTTGATCAAAAAGAATACAGAATTTATCAGCTGTTAGATATTTCCTATAAAGGGTGTCGCCAAAATTTCGGATGCATTGTTGGACTGTTATCAGTTCAGTCGTCGCTTCTCTCAGATTAATCCCATAAGTTCCACTGAATTGAAGTCCCCATCCAACAATCTGCAATTACCATAAATTAAATTAGTATTACATTGTAGGACGAAAAAATACGTTTTTCCAAACATCAAAACTGAAATCATGATTACTTTGGTTTCCATTTCAGGAGAGGTGTGGTTGGAGAAATCCAATTCAAACCACATTTACTTAGCTGTTCATTATAAAGCTGACAATTATAAATGGAGTTTTACAATTTATCGAAACTGAATTCACATGTTCATGATAAGACGGATGTCAAAATTGGACGACCACGACTAACCTCCGTGTTTGGAACAAACGTAACTCAGACCATAAGATATCCATTATTTTGAGAAGTTTTTACTACGTTTTTATTAGCTTGCTTTCTTGTTTGTTTGTCCGGTACAAATCTTGCTTTCGATTTTTAACTAACTTCCCGAGTAGCTAGACATTTGAAACTTTTAGAATAGCTCAGAACACGATGACTATGCATTATTTTAATACTTTTAGTCATCTTTCAGCAGAANGAAGATTCAATAAGCAAAATTGGGGACTCGAAGTTCTTTTCAAAGTTGGATGCCAGTAATGGGTACTGGCAGGTACCAGTGGAAGAAAAATCGAAGCACATGACCGCTTTTATTACACCATTCGGCCGATATGTGTTTAACCGAATGCTATTCGGAGTATGTTTGCTTATGTATGTTATGCTTCCCGAGCATTAACAAAGGCGGAAGGTAAGTGGGCGCAAAGAGAAAAAGAGGCCCTCGTGTTAACCTGGGCATGTACTCGCTTCGATTCATACGTATACGGACTGAAAGTGATGTTAAACACGGACCACAGGCCTCTGGTAAGCATACTTAAGTCTAAACCACTAAGTGAACTAACGCCGAGGCTCCAGAGAATGCGTTTAGTACTGATGCGATATCACTACGAAATTGAGTATGTCCCAGAAAAAGAATTAACAGTACCAGACGCTTTATCTCGGGCCCCCGAAGAAGGAAAGGAAGATACGACTGTTGAACAGAAGGTTAAACAATTTTTTAAGGTTATCAGGAAAATTTTCCAGTATCAGAAGAGAGGCTAAAAGATATCCGAGAAGCTCAGGGGGAATGTGAAGACTGTATCTTGCTGCGAAGATGGGTAATGGAAGGATGGCCATCGAGTACCCATATTCAAAAACATTTCAAAAACAGAAGGGTTCTACATACATGAAATATCTATTGTTGACGGCGTGCTGGTAAAAGGAGAAACAATATTAATACCAAGAATACTAAGGGGAGACATACTCAAAAGCCTGCATGAGGGACATCTTGGAGTAACCAAGTACCAGAGAAAAGCTTCATATACGGTTTGGTGGCCAGGAATAAGCACGGATATCAAGCATTATATTCAGGACTGTAGGAAGTGTATTCAGGAGAGGAACAACTCAGTGGAACCGATGATATCCTCGGAATTGGCAGAGGGACCATGGCATAAAGTTGCTGCCTATATTTTCGCCCTCGAGAAGAAGAACTACCTGGTAGTGCAGGATTATTATTCTAGGTTCCCTGAGGTGGTTTCATTGGACAGAATGTCGTCGGCGCACATTATTATAAAGATAAAAGGAATTTTTGCAAGATTTGGGATTCCTTATATATTTAGGTGTGACCAAGGGACGCCATTTGCGAGTCGCGAGTTTAGTGACTTTGCAATGAGCTATGGATTTAAAGTGGTGACTAGTAGTCCTAGATATCCTAAGAGCAACGGGTTGGCGGAAAGCGGAGTCAAGTCTATGAAAAGAATTTTGAAAAAGAGGAGAGAGGAAGACATCTTTATAGGACTGTTAAATTACAGAAGCACTCCCTTGGAATCGGGGTACAGTCCGGCTGAACTGCTTTTCGGGCGGAAATTACGTACTCGAGTACCTATACTCCCTGAAAAACTAAAACCGAAGTGGCCAGAACATAGACAAGTGGCAAGCAGGGATATGGAACTAAAGCATAGGCAGAAAAGTAATTACGACAGAAGGCAAGCAGGGAAGGAATTTAAGAGAGCTGCAGGAAGGAGAAGAGGTGTGGGTGAGAGATAGAAGAGAATATGGAAAGGTAGTGAGAAAAGCCGAGCAACCCAGGTCATATTGGGTGAGGACCGAGTTTACTGGACTTGTGAAAAGGAACCGGTACTATCTTATACCGACCAACAACCCTCGGTGAGAGAAAGGGAGATGTGTTATATATGTCAAATAATGTTTGTTTTGTGTTGTCATTTTGATGTCATAGTTTATTAAAGATCGTTTTGAAAAATCAAGCCTACTTATTTAGCATGGCTTCACAATTTATTTTACTTATAGCAATATAATATACACTAATTATTAAATAAGAAAATGTCCGATATATAAAGGAACTCACCTCAAATATTTGTTGTTTTGGTTCATCGACGTGCAAATCTTTGGATAGCTTACCTAAGCCGACTGCTAAACCAGATGTGAGAAACGTTAACTGGGAAACTGGGTCAATCATACAGGAAGCCGCTGAAATAAAATAAGTTTTAATTAATAGTAATAGTGTAGCCAAAACATGTACGAGCTCATGCTATCTCATACGACAAATCATACTGCCAGGGAACAGAGGAAACTTTTTCATGAATTTGATTTGTATTATATAAGCTTCCTCTCATTAAGCTCTAACCTTGTTTCACACACAGTTTAGAAGATATCCTAAAATTTCTAAAGTTACTGGACTAGTTTAAACATTTTTAATAATATTATGAATAAAGAAATGTTAGCTACCTGTAAGAATGATATCACTATAAATGAGAACTCCAGAACATAGAAGTACATCAGGATGATTTTCTCGTTTCCTGTAAATCCCTGCATGCCAGGGATGTGATCCTTGATTGGCATATTTCACTCCAGGGGCGTTGCTAGACACTCGAACGATCTCAGTTCTTTCTCCGCAATCTGTTAGAATTGTCGAAAAAGTTATATATATATATATTATACAAATTATAATTCATCATCCATTTGAATTAACATAGATAAATTATCCATCCGTAGTTTGAACCACAGAACTAATTCCACTTCTACTGCTACACGATATGCGAGATGCGAGGTGAATTTGCTAACGAACATATTTCAAGCATTTGTCCAAAGGGCCGTGCCTACCACTCTGTCTAGGAATCGTCATAGATAAATTTAAATTTAATTTCATCGTAGAGATAAATTTAATTCCCCTAATTCTAGTTTTAATATGATAAATTATAATTTGGATTAATCATAACAAATATCGTATAAGGCCCTACTAGTGTTAAGAGTACAGTAAGAAAACAAAAGTATTAGTAGCTTTTTTAGTAGCTTAAGCCAAACTGTCACATGCGTCAATAAATATTTTTTGAAGCGAGCGTAGCGAGCTTCTTACATTTAACAAAATATGCTCTGTGTCTGTCTGTGTGTATGAAACGTACGGCGATAACTTGAGTAAAAGTTGTCCGATTTAGTTGATATTTGGTATAAATGTTTCTTCTACTAATACTCAAGACGAGTTCGTTGGACAGCGTGATCCGTCCAAGAGTTAGCACACAATGCTCGCGTAAACGTGAGCTTTAAATTTAAAATTGGAATTTCAGGACGGTAAAAAATTCTATTATCACCTACTCGATGNGATATCACTATAAATGAGAACTCCAGAACATAGAAGTACATCAGGATGATTTTCTCGTTTCCTGTAAATCCCTGCATGCCAGGGATGTGATCCTTGATTAGCATATTTCACTCCAGGAGCGTTGCTTGACACTCGAACGATCTCAGTCCTTTCTCCGCAATCTGTTAGAATTGTCGAACAAGTTATATATTATACAAATTATAATTCATCATCCATTTGAATTTTACATAGATAATATTTAACCATCCGTAATTAGAACTAAGTACTTCTACTTTACAGTTGCTACACGATATCCGAGATGAATTTTCTAACGAACACATTCAAGCATTGCCCAAAGGACAATGCCTAACATTCTGTCTAGGGATCAAGCAATCGTCATCAAAGATAAATTTAATTCCCCATTTTGATTTTAATATGATTAATTATTATTTGGATTAATCATAACTAATATGTAAGGCCCTAATTCTGTGAAGAGGCAGTAACAAAATAGAAGTACTTAGTACTTAGTATTTAATTAATTAATTAATCTATATAGTCGAAAAACCCAAGGTGTCAAATGAGAGACGGTCATTGCGCCAATAAATAATTTTTAGTAAGTGGATTCTACAAAAATTGACCTTAGCTCTTACTGTTATTTTAATTAGACCTAAATAATTTGATTTTATATCTTACACTATTTTGTTCTTCATACTGACCACAAGCTGAGGGAAGTTCGTCAGTTCCATCGTCACATTGGCTCAAGCCATTGCAGACATCATATTCTTGTATGCACTGCCCTGAAGCNATCTTTTCTGTTAAAAATTGCTGTGTTCATCACCAACTTTATGCCATTAATTGCGAGCGTAAGTGAGCTTCTTACGTCCAATAAAATGTCTGACTGTAAGTTTCGTTTACGTGCCAGACGATCATTTGACTGATTTAAATACCATTTGGTATACATGTTCTTTTTAGAAATGCTCTAGCTAAGATCGTGGAACAGCGTTATCCGTCCAACTTTCGCATGCAATGCTCGCGTAAACGTGAGCTTCAAACTAAAATGGAATTGTAGGATGGAAGGAGATTATAACATCATCTATTCTTCTTAATAAAAACTTTTTACTTGAGCTTATTAGGTTTTTTTAACATAAATTTCGAGGGTGCCTTTTGTCTTAAGAAATAATTTTTTTAATTGTTGCAATCCTCAGACTATATACAGTAAGAAACTGGTGTTACCTACTTAATTTTTATTATTCTTATTTAATAAGATAATGGGGTTTTCCTTGTCTTATAACTGTAAACATCATAATTTGATGAAATAATTTAGAATTTCTTTAATCATAAGATCTTACAAGTTTATAGAAATTGTACTTATTAAATTTTCTCAGTAAAAATATTTAATATTTCAAATGAAGTTAGGGATATACGTAGACGAGTCGTTAGTGCATCCGTAACTTGCTTTTAATTTAGGTGTAAACACAGACAAATCTGATGAATTTAAATTACAGAGCTGAGACAAGTTTTAATAGTTAGTTGCAGTTTAGTTGCAGCATATAGTTAGAGTTTATGCATTATGCTGTGCAGATCAAGACGTAAGACTGATCTTCCATAAATTCCTCAATATCTCTAATCGACATTATCCACTAAATTTTATAAATTGTAAATTATTTTAAATTCTCAGTTTGATACAACTTATCTAAAANCGGACCTAAACGTTTAAAATAGAGAAAACAACCTTTTTACCGATATCTTGCGTTCCAACGTTAAAACTTCATATACATCGTCTAAAGAACGATTGAAACAAGTATGTAAAATTTCAACTTGATACAAGCATTAGTATTTGAGTAATGAAGTGATACATTTTATAATAATTGTTTAAAGCTACTGGGGGTGGTTAAGATTCTTATAGTCGTGTAGTGTATTGGTTTGTTTAGGAAGTAAAGCTTTGTATTGAGTACCCCCACTCTACTCCACACTGCCTTCTTGCACTTATCTTCAACTATGACATTCATCATGATTAACAAATTTCAATATTCAGTGAATTATTGCAATACGCTCGCTTCAATGATAGAGCCACGCGATGCCTAGTTTAGTAAGTGGCTTCCAACCATAAATTGACCTTAGCTCTCACTGTTATTTTAATTAGACCTAAATAATTTGATTTTATATCTTACACTATTTTGTTCTTCATACTGACCACAAGCTGAGGGAAGTTCGTCAGTTCCATCGTCACATTGGCTCAAGCCATTACAGACATCATATTCTTGTATGCACTGCCCTGAAGCACATTCGTACGAACCTCTAAAACAATAAAAACGTGAAAGTGAAAGCATTTTAAACTCACAAAAAAATGTTGCTTTTTATAGCATACAACATAAGGTCTGATACTCAAAATACTTTTTAAGATGTTATACTCAAATTTCTGGTTGAAAAGTTATCTAAAAGCATTTGCTCACAATGCTCCCTGTAATTTTAATATCACAGCTAGCTGGGATATTAAAATGAGTTTCAAACTAACGATAGCGCAGCACGCATGCAGCACAATGCGCTACGCAGTGCACAATGCGCATAGTTAGTTGCATAGAGTTTACGCCTTATGCTAAGGCATAAACTGTTAACTGTAAGACTGTTGTTCCATAAATTCCTCAATATCTCTAATCGACATTATCAACTAAATTTTATAAATAGTAAATTATTTTAAATTTTCAGTTTGATGCAACTTATCTAAAAATTATAAGATATTGATATTATTTTATTGTTGCTTTAATTAATTGTTATTTATCGATATTATTTTTTATTTTTACTGTACTTTTAATTTCTATATCGTATATGAGCAACAGTAATTTATTTATTTATATGGAAAAGTTTAGTTCGTGTAGTGTTGGACAGATTTTTTACTACTACGTAACGACTAATCAGTTATTGACTGGATGAAGTGATTATGTATAAGCATAGTGTATAGTTTAATTGGTGTAGTTATTTACTGAATGATATTGGTTTAAATTAATGAAGAAATCCCCTGGGTGGGAGGGGAATGTATACTCACTCTCTCGTTTTTTATTCATAGATATTAAACAAACTACTCGAGTGAACAATTCGAGTGTTTGTATTCAGTTAGGATTTTTTATAATTACAACAAGGAACGCCATTATGAAATGGTCGACACTGAATTATTAAACGATGGTATTTTTAAAACGTCTTAACTCGGAATA
>KZ652095.1:201012-215316 GCA_001010745.2 Gerris buenoi
TTATTTTGGTTTCTGTATTCTTCACCTTAGTTGTTTCTATGTGCAAAATTTGGAGAAGATTGAATGACGGGAAGTGGTTCAAAATTGGGGTAATAGGTGTGCGATGAAACTTACAAAGCAAAGTAATAAAAGACCAGTAATAAAAAAAATACCCAGAAGAACTTAGATATTATTTTGAATGTGATTTTCTCGTTGTCCACTATACATATTCTCCAGCCTCTTGCTAAGTGTTATCTCGAAAATTTACATAGGTGGAAAATGCCCTCTCATATATTCAAAAGAACTCAGTTGATTTTCAAGAAAATTGGACGGTTTGTCGAAAGTAACCTACAAATAACCCCAGATTTTTAAAAAGGGGGAGGGGCAATTGAATAAATAAGACAATAATGGGTTTTAAAAGCATATAATGTTTAAACTATACGCGTTACGTCAACAGAAAAGCTATGTGCCCCAATAATTGGGAGACTCTTTTTATTCATATTCACAGTAAATATGTTATTTATAGTATAATAATATGATAAAGATATTGCTAATAATTATGTATTTTTATATATCTATATATTTTTTTTATTCATAATTATGTACATGAATGAGTAATGTGTGCATTATTTAATTTATGCGCATGCATTTTTATAGGTTTTTATTTACTAAATTTTATATAATAGACACGTTCCTATAATGTTTCTTTTTTGTTCCTATTTATAGATTTCTATATGTTTTTATTCGCATACGTAATTCTTTCTATCTTTATCTATAATAATTTTCTATTTGTTCCTATTTAGTTTTCTATTTGTTCCAATGTAGTTTTTTCTATTTGTTCCAATGTAGTTTTCTATTTGTTCTTATTATGCTTTTTGTTCCTACATGAAGATTTCTATATGTTCTTATACTTAATAATTTCTATCTTTATCTATAATGATTTCTATTTGTTTCTTTATTTGCTTAAATTTGTTCCTATAATGTTTTATACTAGTTGATTAATCATGAGCTCATATCACTGACGCAGGTTCCGGGTTCTAATCTCCGGCATGGGGCCACACTTTGGTGCTCTCCCAGCATAGACATATAAATTGGTAGCGTAATTTATATATAGCTGATGGAGCAACTCATTAATCCCGTGTAATCAGGCCTAGGCCCCAACGTGCTGTTGGACCACTGAGTTGGTAGATAAATGATTTTATGAATATATTTAACTATTATTTATTAAGGATAAGTTAAACATTTTGTCAAATTGGTTAGTTTGGATAAAATAAACGAGCCACATGAAAATCGAGTTAAGGCATCGCCGTCCTCTAAAAAATGCTATAAAAAATATAGTAATATTTGTTTGTTCTTGACAAAAAAGTTCCACTTTCTCGGCACAGATTTAATCAAAAATAATGCCTAAAGTAATTTGGTTGCAAGGTCCATAGTATTTTGACAATTATATCAATAAAAATGGTATAAGGATTCAAGTTTTCCGATCGAACTCGACCGTAAAACCAGTTACCGAGTAGCGGTTATTTATAGGTTGACTTTCATACCGGTAAAAGTTTATTTTTTATGATCACTTGGTTACTATAGTCCCGTATTCTTATACTTAAGAGAAAACTAAATAAGTCAGGTATTTTAGTACTAATATTTATAAAGAAATATTACTATACGAATTAGTTGTATAGTAAAATTTACCAAGAATGAAAAAATAGCATATTTTGTCCTTCTATAAATATTATGTATAATTTGTCAAATAATGCTACTATCAGGATCTTCTCTTAATGATTAACTTACTTTATATCAAGCTTAGCTTCTCTGTTTGAAAAGACCTACTCTATATCTGTCTGGCAGTAGACAAAATGATACTGAAAAGCATACAATATAATACAATAACTATGTATAGCTGTCAATCGTTATCATTTACTTTAGTGAAGTTATAATATAACTTAAGCGTCTCTTTTTGAAGTAGATGCATACAATATGTAGCTTTCAATTGTTAAAATTTGCTTTAGTGAAGTTATACTTACAAATTGAGCACCACTTTGTGCTACTATCTCGCCATATAAATGGTTAGCTGCTTATGTGAAGTGGCAACAATTGGTTGTGTGTGCCAATAGTTAGGTATTATTATAGCAAATGGAACGCCAAACTAACTCCATCCATGCAATAGACTATAAAAATATGCAGTGTATTTATATGTAATCTATATATATAAAACTAAGAGTGACAGTGACTGACTGATCACTAATTCTCTTACTTCCCATTGAAATACAGATCTGAAATTTGGTACATAGATAGAGTGTACCATAAATAGAAAAGTGCAACCATTTTGATTTCGATATATGGCTGCCATATTGAATGACAGCCGCCATCTTGGAATTATTCACATTCTATTATCTCAGCTTCCAGTGCACCTAGAGATCTGAAATTTGGTGCATAGACTTATGGTAGCTAAGAAAGAAAATTAAATGTACTATCACTTCAACATATGGCCGCCATATTGAATTAAAACCGACATCTTGAATTTAATAAAACTCTATTATCTCAGCTTCTTGGGGACCTAGAGATCTAAACTTTGGTACATAGACCTATGTTAGCTAAAGATGAAAATCAAAGGTACATTCACTTCAACATATGGCCGTCATATTGGATTTAATCAAATACTATTATCTTATCTTCCAGTGGATTAAAAGATCTAAAATTTGTTACATAGACTTATTATAACTAAAATTGAAAATTGAAGGTAGTATAAATTAGAATACTTGAAAATGCATAAAAAAAATAATATAACCTACTTTTACTAAAATGCGAAATTATGTAACAATAAAGATATATTTCCTAATTATATTGTTTTAATTATTATTTACATACAGCGCCAACTTCCAGACGGATATGGTGCGCGAAGCGCACCGATCCGGCTAGTATTATAAATATGTAGAGCTGTATAAGCTTTTTGGTTGGCCTAGGACTAGGTCCTCTACGGGCTGTTACACCACAGAGTAAGATACTTAAAAAACGTAATAACGTAAATAACGTAATAACGATGTTCGTTTACTTTATTCTCTCAATTTGGTTGCCCTAGTGGCAAAGTGGTGATTGTGATGAAACCTGATCACTATCTCCCGCAGCAGAAATATTTTCCTCTTTGGTGCCCTAAATTTACCTCAATATATAATTTATATACCACCGAAGAGGGAAAGATTTCCTCTGCGGGAGACGGTGATCAGGTTGCTTTTCTATCACCGCTATACCCCCAGGGCAACCGATTTGAGAGAGTGACATGAAGATAGATAATTAAGTCGTTCTTTTAATTAACTTACACTGTGGCGTAATAGTGGAAGGCCTAGGCCTATCATAAAGCTCCTACAACTCTCCACATATTTATATTATATTACATACACTACATATTTATAGTATATTGCATGGACCCGGTGTTAGTGGGAAGGTCCATTATCTGTATAAATCTAACTATTGGCAAAAACAATCAGTTGTAGCCACTTTACTTAAGCAGCTATCCATTTGTATGGTTAGACTAGGTGAACGCCGCAAGGTGGGGCCTAGTCTCCGAAATGAACCCAGATATGTGGTCACTATCCACGTTTTCCACACCCCATGCTGTTTACTTTATTGAAAAGAGAGCCACCTGCTTTAAGAGCGCAATAGAGGCCTTAACATTATTTTAAAATAAAATATAACGCTTCAAATACAAAGTAGTAAATTTGCTGTTTATTTTTATAGTTACCATGACTAGAAAATAATTGGGGTTTAAGTTCTGGCAACTGTAGGATAATTAAGGAAATTAGTTTGTCCTGGAACCAACAATAATTTTAAACTGATCCATTCGCACGCAATACTCTCGTAAATATTTGAACAAACTTTTAAAATTAAATCTACGATCTAAAAAGTAAGTAAATAAATAAGTTGGTAAAGAATATTTACAATTTACCTAGAACCAAGGTCAAAGCACTGACAATTCTAATAATTCTTTGGTGGTTTCAATTCCCGTGAGATGAGATAACTTTTAATCTTATGATCACTTCGACTAGATGCCATGAATTTGCCAATTCCTCTGTCTTGTAATACCCAATTTTGTGTTATCAGGGCGTAAAAGAACAACAAAAATATAATAACAATAAATGTATAAAATAAAATGGAAGAATATTTTTTTTCTACTCCATAAGGAATTTATATCTTGAACAATGATTCATATTTTATATATTTTTATTAATATCGTAAAGATTAGTCTAAATTACAAGCAGAAATATAATATTATAATATGATGTTATGGCATCAGTTTAATATATTATAAACATAGTCAAATAAAATATTATGTACTATTGTTTATTTTGAATTACCTCACCTTTATTTTGATTATATTCGTTTGAAAACAACTACGCTTTGCTTTAATAATTAAAAAATTGTACAATTTGATATATTTCCAGATAAAAAAAACACCTAAAATTATTAAAGCACATTGAAAGCGAACTAATTTTTGATGAACTATTGATTAAAGTTTATTTGCGGATGTTGAAGGTTTGTTAACCCGCGGCGGCTCCTGGATTGTGTTCAGGCCGGCGTAACGCGGAAAACTGAACATCGAATCCAGTTTTAGATGAGCTTACTCCCCACTACGTCCAGCCTTCTGATTGGACAGGATTAAACAACCAACGGCCTTGTCTTGAAGCTTAACTTCTTGCAAAATCAGAATACAGATGGTTATTTTTGTTGTTTTTTGCAGTTTACATATTTCATAGGATATTTAATTAATCTATTTTTACCCCACCCAGTTTAATTATAGCTATAATTTGTAAAAGGATTATACTATTATTAGTATTAGGAATATGCAGTCTACATATAGTAAATTATATAGCTCCTAGGTGTCGAATTATCATCAGAAAGTTAATGCGGTCAAGTTAAGTTTGGTTTTTAAAAAATGTTTGTCAGCCGACATCGATTATGCAGTCACGTGGAGTTTAAACTACAGGATCGATTTCGATGAAATTTATGTTCAGAATATAAAGAGTTTTATACGTTCAGAAATATCATAAACCCAAGACGTAAATTGACAACATTATATAGCCACCAGTTTAGCCATTACTTTACCTCTAAATTTGCGAGCAATTCCCCAAACATCCTGAAAAAAAGGATTCTTAGAAACGGTTCCGGCGATTTTGATTAAAAAATTCTTAAATCAAGTCCATTTCATACGATTTTAACCACATTAAGTTGTCCGGAAAAAAAAAATAAATAAATAAAATAGCTCCTTATAAAATAGATATTAACGCAAAAGGTGAGGCGTCGGATTCGATCCTCCGCTAGGGAGATGTAAATTTTGATAAAATATTCAACTACGAAAAATCGAAACAAATAATAAATGGAAAACACTAGACCAAGTAATTAGGTACTCCTATATGAGAATGAGAAAGTTTATTGTATCAGACGGATGATTTTACACTTCTCGCACTAAACTTTTTTTACTAACATAATACATTTAAAAAATTAGTTAAAAAAAAATCATTAAGTATACTTGTAGAATGTAAATAATAGTTATATTTGTGACATTTTTATCATAAATTAACAAAAAAAATACATAATAGTAAAGCATACTATTTCGTGACATTCCTTGTTCTCATGGAAAAAAGGGACGATAAACTATTACAAATATAATTTTCTTTTTAATGCCGTTCGTTTCCAGATAATGGAAAAGAAAATTGTATAGTATTATTTTTTTTTTTCTATTAAATATTAGATAATGGGAAAAGTTAAGTGAAATGAAAAAAGAACGAAAGACTCATTAACTTAATATTATACATTATAAGGGGGGAAATTCTAATGGAAACCATGAAGTGATATCTCCAGTTCATTCCATGTCAGAGTTTGTGATTAACTTTCCGCTAAACTTTAAACTGTGTTTAAAGTTCATAACTAAACGTGTTTTATGCTGTAAAGTCAAAGGTGATATCTCCAGTTGATTCCGCGTCAGGGAGTGAACGCTACTCGCTGCTAAAACATACCATCAACAGGGTTAAGGTTCTGTTACATCGATATCTTCAATGAAAACAAACCTAGAGAAAGATGTAGGTCAGTATACGAGCTACCCTATCAGTGATAACTTGGACATGCTAACGCCCTTATTATTATTCTCTTTGGTGCAATTTTTACAGTGCGAAAAAGTTAATAGTGTGGAATTGTTAAAAGTAATAATTAATAATTCGGAGTTACTTTTTATTTTATGAGATATTTAATGATAATAATATTTNGCATTTCCCGATTGATTTTGCGCTGCATTATTATTTTTTTTTTTATTATTGATAACTAACTGTAAATTTTAAAATACTAATTTAATTATTCGTTTTTGAAAGATAAGGTGGCCGAGATGTTGTGTACAACTAAATCTATATTTATTGAGACATTCTTATTTTATATTGATAAAATAAAATATAGTTTTAAAGCAAACTCAGAAATGTGGACAATAGAAGCATTTCCCGATTGATTTTGCGCTGCATTATTATTTTTTTTTTTATTATTGATAACTAACTGTAAATTTTAAAATACTAATTTAATTATTCGTTTTTGAAAGATAAGGTGGCCGAGATGTTGTGTACAACTAAATCTATATTTATTGAGACATTTAAAGTAAATAAAATATTAATAAAAAAATAATTTTTGAAGATTTTCAAATGAAAGTTAGTTTTAAAAACGTGTTTAAGATTGAAATTTGAAATAAGAGCTGGAACCTAAAATTTTGAAGAAGATAGTATAAAGTGAAATTTAAAATGAAAGCTAGAACCTAAAAGTAACCAAAGTATTAAAGTTGGATTTTAAAAAAGGAAGTTGGCAATTAGAAAAATATAAATGATTATCTTAATCCGAAAATGTTGTGCGGCAATGAAAAAAGTTAATCTTCAAATAATATAATCCTATCGCTGTTTATTAGGATTTGTATACAGCTCTACTTGAAATATTACAATTGCCTATTTTATATATAAATCTATTTTTACTCGAAATGTGGTCCGGGGATTTTCTCGATGAATAAGAACTTTGTTCAATTGTTCATTTTGAAGAATGAACAGCAAACAGTGCTCAACAGAAAGTAAATGCAGCAAAAGTAGCACTTTATCTAAAAGGAGCAATGAACTTCGGGTTTCAACGCAAATTGGAATCGGACGTGTTTCTTCTCTGGTTAAGCTCTCGTTACAGACATTGGCCAATCAACCAAATGTCTTAGGTAAGACAATAATATTATGTGTATTATATTCATTTTGCTTCCGAGCTTACCGAAGGTAACGGAAGCATTGTGTTCACTTTTGAGAACGAAAAACTTTTATATCTCCGATTTTAAAAATTCCAAGACAGAAATCTGTTTCAGACATCAGGAAACAATTTTTGTCTCGTGTCTGCCTGTCTGCCAGTCGGTCTGTGTGTCCACGAATTTTGAAACGTCCGACGATAACTTAAGTAATTCTTGACCGACTGAAATTTCGTAGACATCTTTATTTTACCAATGCCCAGGACCAGGACGAGTTCGTTGGACAGCGGTATCCTTCCAAGCGTTCACGCGTAACGCTCGCGTAAACGTGAACTTCAAATTTAAAAGTGGAATTTTTAGGGGGAAAAAAATCAAACTTCATCTATTCAATGAGACAAACATTTTTTTCAAATACAATTTTTTAGTAAAACCAACAGCGACACCTCTATGAAGTGTAAAGATCGCTAAAACTATTAATGGTTTTTAGACAATAAACAATAATGTATTATAACAATAATTTTAATGTTAATATAACAATAAAGTACATGATAGGATGCGAGGAAGCTCTGTGTCACACTAATTGGCAGTTTATTTTTAAGTTTTTGGTAGTATTAATCAAAGGAAAGTTTTAAATTTTAATTTAAATCAAATTATAATTATAATTATTGANTTTTGAACCTAAGCTCAAACCCCGATTTGATATTTTAACGAGCGAGGTCTACTGTTCACAGAACTACTAGTTATTAAAAATAGGAGATTGACAGAGAAAAATAGACTCAAGCGCCGGGCTCGAACCAAGGGCCTCTATATTTCTAGTTTAGCGCTCTTACCAACTAAGCTACACTTAAGAATAATTTCCTCTGTCAATTACAATAGCTAGTCCCGAATTAATCTTTCAATTTTCCACAAGTCTAGGAGTCGACATTTACGACAATAGAACTAGACTGTTTAAGTTATTTTTATTGATAAATAATATAGAAGTAGAGAAATAAAAGTGGACACGTGAATAAAATTTTCAAACTAGTAATAGTTATTCCGAGATATGAGCAACTCGTGCGAAACACTAATTCACTGAATGAATTTGTGCTGAATTAATTTGTTCTAACCCTGCCTGTAATGAGAACTAGCTAATGTAGTTTTTAAATCCCTATGTATTAAAAGAAAGTATTGCAATGCCACCACATTTTTTGCATGCCATCCATCATTTCATGGAAATGATGAGATTTTGTTCAACATCCTCTGATTTAAAGGGGGTTTACCAGTTGCGCGCATTTAATTTTTTTTTAAATATACCAGTTGCGCTCATATCATTTTTTTAAAATATACCAGTTGCGCGCAGGCGTCTATGTTTCTAAGGATCATTATCAATTTTGCACTATGTACCTACTATAGATTTTTTATTATACATATTTTATCTAAAACAGCATTTTTAATGCTATTAATGAATGAAAAAACGTTTCACGAAACAACGTTTCCTCGCCATTTTTCAGATAATGTTTGTAATAGTCACCCAAACATATTTTTATTCACTGAAGTTTTGAAGGACATACAAATAATTTCAACAACTACGCATTTTAACAGCCTAGAAGAACCAAAAAAAGGTAAGGAACAGCTACGCAAATATAAAACATTTCGTGAAGACGGAGTTAAAAAAATACAGAAAAAAGGCGTACTCGGCAATTTACTTTAAGAGAACATTTTGCAAAAAAATTATATTTATAAATTTTTTTACAGATATTTTTGTAAAATTATAAGGTTCAATTTAAAATACACTTATCAATTATAAATATGCTATATGCTTGCTTTTATTTTAAATACATACTTTTCCAATGTAACATAGCTAGGAGCGCAATTGGTATATTTTTATATTTTTTTTATGAGCGCAACTGTTATATTGTTAAATTTTGTTATGCGCGCAACTGCTATATTGGATTAGGTGATAGCGCGCAACTGGTCGACAGCCGATTTAAAATCCCTGGAGTCCACAAAAATATGGCTTTTTTATTAAAATAGTCTGTCTTTAGTGAAAATGCCGTTAAAAAGTGCGAGAAACATTGTGATATGCTACTTAAACAGGTTAACGGTTGCATTCCACGGTATGGAAGTCCCGAGCGGTTTCACCTGCAACAGAAAGGGGGATTGCCAGCCTTTCAAAGCTCCATACTTCTAATGGGAAATCCTAACTTCTTTGCGTTACCGCAGCTAACTAAACGCCATGACTAAAAAAAAAAAAAAAAAATGAACTGTAAAACTACCCACAAATATCTTACCTAAATGAAACTTCTTTTTGTTTTAACTGTTTATATGTATTGGGAAAAACCGTTGAAAATTCTCTCCCAATTAGTGTGGCACTTACTTCCACTGCAAAACTTACTTCCGCACTGCACTTAACTTCCTCGAGTTCTTATAACTCAAATAATATAATTCTTATACAACCCATTACTGTCAACTTTAATTAATTTATCCCACCTTTTATTTAAAATCTGTATAAATTGTTTTGCAAGAATAAAAGTATCAATTATTTAACAAAATAATTTATTGAGCGTAGACGGTTGAAATTAATATGGGGCCAGCTGGGGGTTATGTTCAACATACAGTCCAAATTTTTTAAAACTCTGATTCTTACTTTTAATGATATAGGTGTGTAAATAAATGTATGTTTTTGCATGTGGAAGAAAAACATAAATGGCTGTAGAAGGTTAGGACTTTGGGACCAACAATTGGCTAATTATGACCTCCCAATGTAATTCCATCCCAAGTGTCATTAAGATGGCAGACATGCATGAACCCAAAAATGTTTCCTGATTTCTGAAACGGATTCCTGTCTTGGGATTTTTGAAGTCGGGGACATAACAAATTTTCAATGTATCGTAGCTATATGATCGCTACAAACAACAATATAACAGAACAAATCATATAATATCATCTGTTACCTTCGATAGAATCGGAAGCAAAATTAAAAATATATAAACATACGGAAGCTTCCTTGAAGAGAACACAAAAGCCCAAATTATTTTTGTTGTATGAAATGTCTATTGATCAAGTGTGCAAACGAATGGACGAACATTTCCATGAGGATTCTTATCACAATCAGACTTATAAGAGTATAATATATTATTGAAGATGCTCCTATTACAAGAAGCGAAACTAAGGACCCCCACTGAGAACTAAAGAGAAACAACTAGAAAACATAGAACTTAATTTATTTTCTAAGATTTTACAAATCTTTTCCTAACATCTATATCTATATATAAATAATTCATTTGTTTACTGCACTTCTCTGTTACAGAAGAGCAAGAGATGTTATCTCAACTAAATGATGTCGATCTCAATTACTTCTTTGAAGTTCTACCCTGTAGTACTCCTCTTGAACAGTGTACCCAGTATGTACCCGATGGAATATTCTGGAGAAATTCTTCATTTAACAGATGGAACTCAGTACGCAATTAACTTTTCTATGATTTTATTAGAATATGATGACTTAATGTATCGATTTTGGCTTAAATTAATTGTTTCTCAAGAAATAGTTCGCATTATTTAAGAGGAGATAACAATTTAAATTAATGTTCTTTTTCTTAAATGGCAACCCATGCTATACAAGAATTAATATATTTGTGTTATTTTCAAGTTGAACGATTGCAGTTTCCATGGAGGATCATGGAGGCAGCTTTACCTAGAAAGACATTTAGCCGAGATGATAGAAAACAATGAATATCTAAGTGACAACGAAGAATTGATATGCACGGCTTCGGTAGCTGCACCCTTCGTTAAAAAGTTAGTGATCAAACAGCTTAGAGTCTTGCTTCATAACAATGATGATAAAGATTCTGGCGTGGTCAACCTTAACGAGGTCTTTTCGCAACTTATTGAATTGGAGGTAATTGATATAGTTGAGGACAAATATTGAATATCTAATAAAATTCAAAGATCAAATTGTTTATTTCATATTAAATTGTTTATTCACATAAGTTCACAAATCTAGTCTAATGAACTGATCAACGCTGCTCTTTGAGTGTTAATTACTAAATGAGTAAGTTCCACCAGGAGTGAGTACCATCAAGAGTGGGCTCTATCATGAGTGGTCCTCAAAATTTCAGTTAAATCAACTAATTTAACATGTAATAGTTTATGAAACAGTGGTCTCGCCAGAAGAGTCAATGGTTTAGTTAAAACTAATGCACCCTTGATAAAAAAAAGAACACCCTTAAATATTATACAATATTATTTGTTACCTGCTAAAGTACCCAGCGGGGGGGTCGAAGAGTCGAAATCTCATGCAAGGTCCAGTGCGCAAAATTGCATCAAGCTCTGAATCTGTGCACTTGTATTTAAAAAACTATCAACCCCACAGATACTCTTCTTTATAAATGTATCTAGTTTTCTTACAATCTATTAAATTCTATTAATTCATTTAACTACTTTTTAATATAACTGATAGCATCTAGGAATAATTGCATGTGCTCATTAAATGTTTAGGAGGTGTATATAAGGTTCGGTGTTCTTAATGTTGGAATGAATTTCGAGAAAAAATTCTTCGTGTTTAACAAAGAAGATTGTGCTAACATTGGAGAGGGTCTAGTCACATGCACTAAACTACATACTATCAGGTAATTCCCTACTTCAACACAAATAAAGGTCTCTCTTTACAATGAAAATCATTTCTATAAAACTACAGAATTCACTTAAAACCATTGTCTAAGTATAATAAAAAGTTATTTATTGAAACGATCACTATTAATAATTTGGTTAAGATTTTGGATAAATTTGTGAGAGAAGGCTCTATAATAGGTAAATCTCATAACAACTTCTTATCTAATGTATTTTGATTGCAGCATAAGGAGAAGTAATATGAGCTCGAAAAAACTCACCTGTTTGTTGGAGCCCTTGTTAACTGTCAGTGCCCTGCGCACGCTATGCCTTCCTCACTGCAGCCTTGGTAACCGAGCTATGTCTGTTATCAGAGACACCTGGAAATCAGTTCCACTTCAACATCTTGACCTGACTAACAACATGATTAGTACGTCTTTGGCAAACATTATTATTAAAAATTGTTAATAGCTGTATAACATAATGTATATATATAATTGGTGAGAATCTGGCATTGCATAATGGTACAAAATAAAACCAAACCAGCATAATTAAATAAACTTGTACAATGAGAAGTTAAATCTTAAGGTCTTGTTGGCTTCTAATCAATATAACTGCTATATAATTGCTAATATAATTTGATTCTTTCAGGTATAGTTGGCTTAGAAAAACTTTTTGAACCACTTGAGGATACTGAAATAGTGTTGGAAACTTTAAAATTAAGCCTGAATCCTCTCTGCGAGGAAGGTGGTGTCTTCCTGTTTGAGAATATAGATCAGCTGAAGAAACTGCACTCAGTTCATGTCGATGGTACGCAGATCTCTAATATAACAGCGTGTGCTATTGCAACCGTACTAGAAAATTCAAAAATCAAACATATTTTTCTTAACAACAATAATTTTGAAGCGATTTGTGGTGATATGTTCTTCGAATGCGTAAAAGATAATAAATTCATCAATACTTTAGACTTGAGAATGACAGGTGTATCAAGTGACTGCATTAGGAAAATTTGTTACATCATTAGCAAAAATCTTGACCAAAAGCTTAGACCTACTCTGGATTAGACTAATCCAAATTTGGTCTAAGCTTTTGATCTTTGAGCTTTGATGTCAACGATTAGCAAAGTTGAACCCTTGGTTAAAAATAAACGGGTACTTACGAGAAGCGGAGAAAAATTAAGCTGAGAGGAAGGCGTTTTTGGAAAATAAAGTTGGCATCAGGATGCTGAGTTGGCTTCAGGATGCATCCCTTCCGAAAATTGAGTTGGCTTCAGGATGCATCCCTTTCGAAAATTGAGTTGGCTTCAGGATTCATCCCTTTCGAAAATGGAGTTGGCTTCAGTATGCATCCCTTCCAAAAATTGAGTTGGTTTCATTTCTATAATTTAATCTCGTATCTAGATTTTTAATCATGTCGATATGATCTTACATAGCGATAATACATATCTACGGTTATTAATGAACAATCTATAAGATTCTTCAATATCAATATTAATAATAGAAGTTGAAATGATTTATTATTCAGATATAAAGCAATGTGATATTAATATAATTTTATTTTAAAAATCCTGTTTATAAGAATATATATCAGTCAATACAAATTTTTACAAAAGTGGATTAACAGTTAACAGTTTAAATATTTATTAACAGTTTAAATTTGCTGTACTTTGTATAAAAATTAAAAACTACGCTTGTATAAAATAATAGCTTATATCTATGTATATAGTTCATGTATACCAGAGTTCAAGGATTGGTTGTTGTTGTATACAAAAGATATTATATTATACTTTTTTGTATGTTAAGTTGTATGGTTTTTTTTTGTTTTTTTTTAGACAAATAAAATAAATATATATTATTCTAAAAACGCCATTTTCATCGTAATGAAATTTAGGGTAAATTTTTTTGTACCTGAATATATTCGGTTATATTGATAATACATATATACAAATATTGTGTTCTTCATACACATAAATCAAAAGGTCCATTTTTGGGCCTATTGTTTTAGAATGAAAGACAATGTGTGTTCCTCTGAAATAAAACTTTTTTACTTTCTCACGTATAGAGAAAGTATTGGAATTCGATTTTGAGGTGTTGATAGATTTACACGTTATGAGATCGTCGAGTTCAATAAAGTGGTTTTTAAATAATGTCTGTCTGTCGCCTGTCATCTGTGCCGACGCGTGGAACCTAAACTACTGGACCTATTTTGATGAAATGAATGTTGGCTCAGAGTTGTCTCGGACCGATTTTTTTGAGTTCATGCTTTGCTGTCTTTTAAGAGCTTATATCTATGTATATAGTTGTTTATGTATGTATACCAGATAGTCCAGTCAACGAAGACCAAAAAAGCCCGAATAGGGGAAATAATTCGTGTAGTCACAAATTTTTGTACATAGGTAGAGAGGGGTGCCATGAACAACATACTAAAAATCCCCACCGGTGGGGGGCGAGCGGGGGCGTGGGGGGGCCCCTAAAGGTCACTTTTTCATGTTATTC